>SNQN01004799.1:34700-48943 GCA_008642245.1 Bassia scoparia | reverse complement strand
GAGAGAGAAAGTACTTGTTTTGTGTAAGTGTCAGAATGAATGTGTGAATGTGGTCCAATTATGATGCTGACCTCCTATTTATAGGCAATGGGAGGGTAGTTCAGTAATTACTCCCACCTTAGAAGAATCCAGAAAGATTCCTAACTAAATTCAGTTAGGTGAATTCCTCTAGAAACTACCCTCGTTTGACTGGTCAACGAGACAGTTTAATGGCATTTTCGTAATTATTGATGATGGGACTGGCCCAGTGCCCAATGGGCCGAAACAACCATATTTTTCCATGATAATTTATACTAACCTCATAGTCATAACCAAATATAATAATGTACACTTAATTTGATCGTTGAGTCAAATTATGGTCTATTTTAGAAAGTTTTAAGTAAAAAATAATAATCAATATTGAATAAAATTATTCACTGGAMTGAATTATTTCGTATGTTGGATTTAAATWATTCTTATTACACATATAMTTCTAAATCGGGTCAGGTACGAATTGTACGATGTTTTATTAGTATGTAATTAATCTTGTATAATATTTTTTTTGAGTGTCTAACGCATAATACTTTATATTATAATCTTAAACCAAAAAAATATTGTAATAATTATTAATAAGTTCTTTTAAAAAAAATATAACAAAAAATTTCTAACTCGATCYTGCATTACACGGGTACAAGACTAGTTGATTTGTAAAAGAGCTAAAATTCTGTAAAAATATGTGGATTTTTAGTCTAGAATAATTTGAAATTCTTCAAGTTTTTATAGTATGCAATTGATATGTATTCACTACTTTCTGGAAGTTCGGTACGTATGACATTATGCTTTTGGACGAAGAGCTTCTCGTAATCAATTTAACCACCCTGACTTATGCATAAATGCAGATAGGGTTGTCAATTTGGTTATCAAGCTGATTATTGAACTGAAATAACTAAATATTTAACTGAATTGAAATGAACTGTAACTGAATTTAACTGAACTGTATCAAACTGAAACTGAATTGAACTAATAATATAAAACTGAAACTAAAACTGTTAATGTGAACTGAAACAACTGAAACTGAAATAAACCGTTGAAAATAAATTAACTGTAACATAAAATTGAAACTGAAATTAACTGACTGAGATTAAACTAATACTGAGGACTACACTGACTGATTAACTGAAACGAACGTACTGAACTGTAAGAAACTAAATTTAATCAACTGAACCAAAATAAACCAACCCGAACTGAACAATGCAATCAATTGAACTGAAATTAATGAACTAAATTTTGATTGAAACAAAACTGAAATCAACTGAAAATGAAATTAAACTTAATAAACTAGATTAATTAAATAAGCAGAAGCTACGAGTATTTTGAATCTATATAAATTAATTTCACACGCTAAATGATTTCTAATGTTACTACTGTACGTACAAATTATTTGTAAAAGTTATGGATCACATAAAACTACTTTGATACATGACATTTGCTTTCCCTCCAATGTTAAAAGCATTTCCCTCCAACTTTCTAAAGGATTTGCATAAGTAGGCATGGTTGATGACATGCTTTAGTTTTTCCATTGATTAGTTAGACTGTGATCATTACATGCATTGTATGTTACCTTATTTTTGCGAAAGTAAATATATAAAATACTAATTTTTATGTTTATTATTTTGAATATAATTTATTTAGTTAAAAGTCAATTTTCTATAGTTTTAATCTTTTCAATTATTTATTATTGTGTCATTTACTACTTGTAAAAAATTAGAGATAATGTATGTATTGCCATTTATTGATTTGGTTTCATGACAATTAACCTGTTATGATCAAATATATAAATTAAATTATATATAGTATTATTAGTGTTCTTAAACCTCGTTTAAAATCAAATATATTAACGTAGATAGTATAAAAGGTAGTTTAGCTATGATTAATAACTAAGATAGAGTTGGTTAATTGAACTAGTTTTATAATGTTATTGGTATTTATATAATTTCTATATGAAATCGAAAGCGTACAAAATTACACCCAAAAAAGATATCTGAAATATTTCATGAGTTTATTTATGAATTGAAATAATTCGTATTATGAACGGCCTATCAAGTTGAAATAATTAGACTCAGGAATAAAAGAAGACTTCAGTTAGCCAGTTCAGTTATGGTTCGTATAAAAAATTTGACAAGGTTTGAATCATCATCTAACAATCTAATTTATAACTTTTGACATGGTTGGGTATACTCTGCAGACAACGGTAAGATATTTGTATATTATACATATGGAACTATGATAACATGAAAACAACAGGGTTTTGGACACAAACTGGCAATGTAATCTACACCTTGATACATGGGTTATATGGTCTTAAGACAAGGTTACGAAAACAATATGCACTAATTATATATAATTGTACAATGATTGAGAATTCTTAATCACTTTTCAACTCTAGTCCTTACTTACAAGAAATTCCCTCATATCTGGAACTCCGTCATAATATCATAAAGGGACTGTTCAAGTGGTATTAAACATCTTTATTTAGCGAAACAATGTAATTAGTTAATGATTTCTATTAGAAACTTCATTGTAAGACTAACGAATTAGATTACTCTTGCTTTTCAATCATCATATAAAAGTAGACATTAAGATATCAACCCATAAATCAACTATAACCGACCACATCAAACATCTAATGCTCTTTCATACTAAATGTATGAAACTCTATCGTTATTAGATTGTTGATACAATCATTTATCTCCTTAAGAGATGTATTGTCGTAAGCATCATAATAATTAACTTCGATATCATATGAGTTTACTTTGATCTTATACGGAGTTGATTTAGTTGACTTTGATATCTTATACTCATAACTCAATGACATTTATCTTGTTCACATAGTCAAACCCACTTTCAACCGATCAGAACGGGATAGGATCCCAATTCAATTGAATGAAATTCATCCATTATCAACCGAAATCGAACTGAAATGAATCACGTTTCAACTAAATTATTGATCTAAATCGACACCAAGTTACCAACCAAAACCAAACGAACTGAATCACGGCTCACCGAATGAGTCGAACCGATACCAACCAAAACTAAACTGAACTGAATTGGATTTTGCTCAACCAAATTAACTGAACCATGTTATCAACCAAAACTGAACTAACTAACTTTTATTTAACTGTATTGAACTGAAATGTTCAATCCGCCAAAACTGAACTGACGAACTGAACCGAATTGGTCAAATTGAATTGAACTGAACTGCTACCAACGAAACTGAACTAAACTAAACTATACGTCGTCAAACTGAATGAACTAACTGTTTGTTTCAACCATAACTAAACTGTTGAACCGAATTGACAGGCCTAGATTAGAAACAAGTAATTCAGAAATCAGAATAGGTGTAGTACTACCGTAGATTGCTGTACAAACAAGTAATGTTCAAATATTTAGCCTGTTATGAATATATTGGACTAATTCAGTAATGTAAAAATCAGTAAGGGGGTGGCGCAGTTGGCTAGCGCGTAGGTCTCATAGCTAAGTTGAGTATCCTGAGGTCGGAAGTTCGAGCCTCTCTCACCCCAAACTTTAAGTTTTGTTTTTGCACTAATAACATACACAATATAGCATTATAGCATTGCAGTTTTTTCTGCTATTCTTACAAACAAATGCCAAAGAACTTTGCTACAGTATAAACCACTGATGTGTTTTGAACAATGATTGACCTGGGAAATGGAGTTTAGAGCAGTACGTTTCGCGCGATCTGAACCAACAGACTAAACCACAGTTCTGGTAGCATATATAAGCAACTAAGTAAGAATACCTTAGTCAGATGAAGCATAAGCAAAGTTTGATAGGTTGACTACTAATTGATACCATCAAATAAGAGTTTCATTATAAATTCATACCTTCGTGGCCGCTTAGTCACACGAACAAAAATACAGAATTTAAACATAACATAACATAAAGTAAATGAACCAAGAACCATAGTTTAGTGTCTATTACATACAGGTAAAATAGTTGCATTTGCAAGCCTGAATGTAAATGCTTCATGAGAATTATAAGATAAAGCGAGAATTATTAAATTAGAGTCATGAAGTTCCAGGAATGTATGCATCAGTATGGCAGTACTTCCATTTCCTCTTCACATTCGGCAAGAGCTTGCACAACCGATTCCATGGTTGGCCTTTTATTTCTATCATCCTCTATGCAAGACAGTCCAACCTGTATCATTGTAGCAGCTTGATTCCTGCTGAAGTTTCCTTCCAATCTCGGATCAGTTAAGTCTTCCACCCATGAGTTTTCTTCATTTTGCATGTTGGATTTGGCCAGTCTCACAAATCTACCCAGCTCAGGTACTTCTTGTTSATCATCCACCACACGACTTGACAGTCGATTTCCCTTGACTAGCTCTAGGATTACGACCCCAAAACTGTAGACATCAGCCTTTGCTGTAATGGGTAGGTTCATTGCCCATTCAGGAGCCATATAGCCTTTTGTGCCTCTGATTTGAGTAAACTCCGATGAACTATTAGTYCTCCCTCTTTGACGTAACTTTGCTAGGCCAAAGTCTGAAATTTTTGGCTCAAAATTTTCATCTAGAAGAATATTTTCTGGTTTCACATCGCAGTGGATGACCCATTCTAAACACTCATGGTGAAGGTAAGCTAAGCCTTTAGCTGTGCCTATCGCGACTTTGAATCTCTCTTTCCATCCAAGAAGGGTCTCGGTTGAGAACAAGTGTTTGTCCAGAGATCCTTTTTCCACATACTCATAGACCAAGAGTTTGTGTTTGCTTTCGGAACAAAAGCCCCACATTCTTGCTAGGTTCATATGGTTGATGTTGCCAATTATGCCGACTTCTGCCCAAAATTCATCCACTCTGATCACATTTATAAGTTGCTTCACAGCAACTACTTTCTCATCTGCTAGAGTACCCTTGTAAACAACTCCAAACCCTCCGCTTCCTAGTTTTTCTTTGAAYCWTTTAGTTGCAATTTTGAGCTCAGTGTAGCTAAAGCTCCTGAATTGATTAGAGATGGCGCGATATCCATCTTCCATAGAAGCTGAAAGACCATGCTTCTTAAAAAGAAACCACCAACCTGTTGCGAAAAGGACTAGTTCAATTGTACCAATGGCACCAGCAAATGCATATATATAAACCCACTTGAACTTTTGATTTGTGGTGTCATATGTCTTGGGCAATTCAACTATTTTGCCTTGCCCACTCCCACAATCAAAACGGGATACATTAAGGTCCTGAATTGCCTGTTTTGATATCTTCGCACTACTTCTAGGTACTCGAAGATACATGCTAGATGGGAAATCATTAGACCTGAATCCATTAAAAAGTGAATTTTTTGTGAAACACATTCCTTCACCTGTAAGTCTATAGTTAAATGCCTGACAACGACAATCTCCCAAGCAGAATTGCCGGCATTCATCAAAAGAAGAAGGTTGGCTGCGGTTGAGATCAAACCCATAGTAATCAATGTGGGAAATCTGAACAAACTCAGAGTCTGAACAACTTGAATGGAACTTAGGCTTGCACCCTTTACTCCAATCACTCAAATCAGATGGCTCAAAGTTAGGAGGYCAACTACATTTTGGGGACGGGGTATAGACACATATACCATTTTCGCCACAAAGACCATGAATATCACATGGTTTTGCAACTGCCTGCCATGTTATGTACCACAACCCGGACAACTCATTCAAGCTATAAGCCCTCAAATTCCCATCATAATCCATAGTTAATCGCCTTTTAGCCCCAACACCGATATCTGAAACACTAAACTGTAGTTGATCACTTGAGGAAAAGAAGCCCATATCATCAAACATTGCAATCTTGCTATTATTGTAATTTGTTCTACCAACCTGATAAGCCTTCAAGGTAATATCAGGCCAATAAACACTGGAAATTTCAGGACCATCATATATCAGTTTAAGCACATTATCACTGTCAAAAAAGAAACTAAAATACCCTGAACCAAAATTCTGAGGACCATTCCTAGAAAGCAGCCTTTTGTTTTTAGTAAATAGCTGATTAGGAAGCAAAGTATCAGTAGGAAAATCAAAGCTTTGCCAAAGAATATTACCACCACGGTCCTTTAGAACGAGGTTTCCTGTGTCGAGAAGCTCAGCTCTATCAACATTCGATGCAGTGGTATTCGTTTCCCAAGTTGTTGCGCCATCATAGTCTGTCAGCACCATCACGCCATTTCTTCTTAGAGACAGTCGTGAACCAAGTCGATTGACAGGCTTGTCGCGGTTTGCTGTCCAAACAACTGTTCTTTCCTTAGAATTGGTGAACCAGATTGAGAAGTAGAAAGCATTGGTGTGACTAGATATGCTGTAAAACCCACAGCTGAAGGTTTTGTCAGAAGAAGTTAAAGAATCATCTTTGACAGTTAAAGAAGAGCCTCTTGTAAGAATATTTTTGGATAAAACATAAGATGATAAAGTACTCAAAACAAAGATATTAACAAGGAAGAAGAAGAGAGTAGTTTTGATTTGGTTTGTCATTGTATGTAAACTGGGTTTTGCACCAATGTACCATATATACTTTGTTGCATCACTTGCATGCATATATATATATATTAAAAAGTTGCTTCCTTATTTATGATATTTTATAAGACTATGACCCGTAATTGATGGGTCTTACAAAACAAGTTGAGAAAACAAATGAAATCAATTACAGCATTCTTGTTTGAAAGGAAAAATGACAATATGAATAGGACTAAGTAAAGTTAGAAAAAAATGGATGATATTAGGTCCAATTCAACAATGCGTGTTTAGAATAATTGAGAACTTCTAGTGTTTTTTTTTTTTTTTTTTTTATATATAAAAATAAATGATGTTAAGCCCCTTTCCAAACCAATAAAAAAAAAAAATGGCGTCGAAGAAAATATTAGCTACAAATTGTTAACTAAATTAATATTACTACTGCAATTTGGATGATCATACCATAATATAATAGAAAAGACATGACAGCTATGTAAGCAGATTAGTACAATACAACAATCTTTTGGCTGCTTGACTTGGGAGACTAAATCATACACTAATACATCATATTACCATTTGATCACATGATACAATATTACATCATATTCAGCTTAATATAATCAAAGGGGTGGTGGCGCAGTTGGCTAGCGCGTAGGTCTCATAGCTTAGTTGAGTGATCCTGAGGTCGAGAGTTCGAGCCTCTCTCACCCCATTTTTTTCCGTTGAATCCACCGTAAATTTACAAAAGCACTTTAATAGGTAAGTTAATACAGAACCAGAAGTATGCAATTTTTTATGAAACAATGTAGAATATAAGTAGTTGGACTAGTATATACAAATTAACACAGTACATTAGTATTTCGTAAAAGTTAATGTGGCATACTACCAAAATTCATCGCCAAAGTTTGTCAATGAACAATAGTGCCAATTAAATTTACACAAGAAGTATTATACATCAGGTGCTCTGAAACTTCACAGCTACAAATCTGAATATAAACGCGACAGGAGAATCGCATAAGCTGCAGAAAGAATGATGCAATCAGATAATACCAGGAGTGTACACTGTCAGATAATACCAGGAGTGTACACTGTCAGATAATACCAGGAGTGTACACTGTCAGATAATACCAGGAGTGTACACTGTCAGATAATACCAGGAGTGTGCATCAGTATTAAATTTCATCTTCACATTCTGCAAGAATTTGCGCAACTGATTCCATGTTTGGCCTCTTATTTCTATCATCTTCCACACAAGAAAGACCYACTTCAATCATTATAGCAGCTTGTTTTCMGCTGAAGTTTCCTTCCAATCTTCGGTCCACAAGGTCTTCAACCCATGAATGTGATGGATCTCCTCCCTTCTGCATTCTTATCTTAGCCAATCTCACAAACTTTATCATTTCCGGTATTTCCTCTGAGCCAAATTGATCATCAACTGTCCAAGTAGATAGTCTTATCCCCTTTACAAGCTCTAAAAGAACGACTCCATAGCTGTAGACYTCGACCTTRGCAGTYATGGGAAGGTTAATTGCCCATTCAGGAGCCATATAACCTTTTGTGCCTCTGATTTGAGTGAACTCTGATGAGCCTTGACTCCCTCTTTGACACAACTTTGCTAGGCCGAAGTCTGAAATTTTTGGCTCAAAATCCCCATCTAGGAGAATATTTTCAGGTTTTACATCACAATGTATAACCCATTCTAGACACTCATGGTGAAGGTAAGCTAAGCCTTTAGCCGTGCCTAGTGCAACTTTGAATCGTTCCTTCCAGCCAAGAACAGTTTCGGTTGAGAACAAGTGTCTGTCCAATGATCCATTTTCTACATACTCATAGACCAAGAGTCTGTGTTTCCTTACCGAACAAAAACCCCACATTCTTGCAAGGTTCATATGGTAGATCTTACCAATTGTGCTCACTTCTGCCCAAAATTCTTCCTCTCCTTGGACCACATCTCCTAGTTTCTTCACAGCAACTACTCTGTCATCATCTTCTAGAACGCCCTTGTAAACAATACCAAACCCACCACTACCTAGAACATCGCGAAACTTTCTTGTTGCAGTCTTTAGCTCCTTGTAGCTAAAGCTCCTGAACTGATTCGAAATGGCTTGATATCCATCTTCCATTGAAGCTGAAATACCATGCTTTCTGAAAAGAAACCACCACCCTACTACTAAAAGGACTAGTTCTAGTGTACCTATGGCAATAAGAAATGAGTACAGATAAACCCACTTGAATTTTTGATTGATAGACTCATATGTGACTGGCAATACTACTACTTTACCTCGCCCACCCCCACAATCAAGACGAGACACATTGAGGCTTACAGATTTCGATGTTACCACACTTCCTGGTATTCGAATATATGTACTGCCAGGAAAATTAACAGACCTGTATCCATTAAACAGCGTACTTTTTGTATAACACGTTCCTTGACCAGTTAGTCTATAGCCAAATGCTTTGCATCGACAATCTCCTAAGCAAAGTTTCTTACACTCTTCAAAGGAAGCAGGCTGGCTATAGTTTAGATCAAACCCATAGAAATCAACGTGATACAATTCAGCAAATTCAGAGTTTGAGCAACTTCTATGGAATTTCGGCTTGCATCCTTTGCTCCAATCGCGTAAATCCTTGGGCTCATAATAAGGAGGGCAAGTACATGTSGATTCAGGCGTATAAACACATATACCATTCTTACCACAAAGGCCATGTATATCACATGGTCTTGCAATTGCCTGCCATGTAATATTCCAAAGCCCGGATAAATTATTCAGGCTATAAATCCTTAAATTCCCATCATAATCCATCTTTAATCGTCTTTTAATCCCAYCACCTGTATCGAAAGCACTAAACTGCAGCAGATCACTMGACAAAAATGTACCCTTATCATCAAGCATTGCAATCCTAGTACTATTGTAACTTGTCCTACCATTTTGAAACACASTWAAATCAACATTAGGCCAATAAAGGCTGGAAATCACAGGACCATCATAATTCATTCTGATCACATTATCACTGTCAAAAAAGAAACTAAAATAGCCTGAACCAAACATGTTAGGACCAATACCAGAAATCAGTCTTTTCCTCCTAGTAAACAGCTGATGAGGAAGCAGTGTATCAGTAGGAAWATCAAAGCTTTGCCAAAGAATATTACCAGAACCATCCTTAAGAACAAGGTTTCCTGTGTTGAGAAGCTCTGCTCTTTCAGCATCAGTTGTTGATGTGTTTGTAACCCAAGTTGTTGAGCCATCATAGTCCCTGAGCAGCAGCACACCGGTTTTTGTCAGAGTCAACCGCGACCGGTGCCCGTTGACAGGCGTGTCGCGGTTGGCTGTCCAGACAACTGTTTTCTCCTTAGAGTTGGTGTACCAAYTTGAGAAGTAATAGGCATTATTGGAATTGTTACCAAAACTTGTAAATCCACAAGTGAAGGTTTTGTCAGGTGAAGTGAGGAGATCATCTGAGTGTTTGACAGTTAAAGATGAGCCCTTTGACAGAAAATCTTTGGCTAAAACTACTGATGTGAGAGAGGTAAGAATGAGGAGGAAAAGGAAGAAAGTTGTTTGGTTTTTCATTGCATGAATACTAAGTTTTGCTCCATTTTTTTTTTCTGCCTCAGATTAGAGATAAAATAAAGATAGATGCAATAGCACCCAAGTTTGACTTTCCTGTTTTGGTTCATTTATGACACACAAATATGAATCATGAGAACAAAAATGCACCTAACTTTTAAGGTGTTATTAAATTATGATTATATTAGTTTGGAAATAAAGCAGCTTACAAAATTGACCACTCTCTGATCATTTTGTTATAGTCCAAGTTTTGCAATTATTAGGTAGTTTTAAAGTTTGTATGAAGTTTTATTTCCATACAATAAAATGAGAACAGTAAATCAAGCTCGGTCAAAAAGTTCGACTCATTTGAGCTCCAACTAATTCGAAATCAGCTTAAAACCTTAATGAATTGAGTCGATATGCCACAAGCTCTAACTTAACTTGCATCATAATCATCCCTATGTGAATTCCCTAATTTATTGAAAATTATATTATCCATCATAATAAGTTGACCATTTTTATATGAAATTTACTTTCATGTGAAGAACAAATCACAACACTAAACTTTCTATCGTATCAAGTTTCACACTTTTGGTTACCACAATATTTTTCGTATATTATATGGGTCTCCTTTTTTCTTTTTCTCGCGTTGACACTTAGTTCCTATGGATTATTACTGGGGTTTAAGTTGGACTTTCTCTCACCATCAGCAACTCAACACCAGTATTGACCCAAGTCACCAATCAAGCTGTTGTAAGTAACGGTAAGGTATCATCAATAATTCAATATCATCCATTTCTTTACATCTTGAGCTTCTGCTTTACTTTGAATTAGGTACTGTTCAAATTGTCCACAATTTACAAAATTAAGCTCATCTATGATATCTTGTTTATTTTATTGGAGCAAAGAATTATGTTTTTATCATCAATCAATAGAGGAAACAAAGGCTAGAGGGAAAAGGGGGAAAATTGTTCTCATGTGTGATTGTATAAATTGAAAATTGCAGGTAAAAAAGAACATCAAATTATGCCAAATGACAAGTCAAAGTTTCAGAGCTTTATTTCAATGGCACTTGGTTCATCTCAAGATCAAAGTATGAATCAAGAGAAGAATGGTATGGTATGAAACTATTACACAAGATACAACAATCTGATACTGTAAAAGTTTTGATCTTATATATTTTGTCAAGTCAGAAAATTTGTATACTAATAAAGCTTGTTTGATGCAGGGAAGTGGTAAGAGCTTGATTTTCTGTGCTAGCAATGAAAACTTTCTGCACAATGGAAGCTTAGTGCTAGAAGAAAGCATTTCCTTATTCCATGGAAAAGCGAAACCCTTTCGCTGCTTTTCTGCTGCAGAACTCAACACCATGGTCATAGAAGGTGATTCTCATGTGTTTGTTGATGGATTTTCAAAGTGGTATAAAGGTGTCTGGGATGGAAGACCTGTGATCTTAAGGTCACACGACCGTATCAAATCTTATGGCTGTGGAGTAGAGTGTATTGTGCGCGAAATTGTGGTTGGTGCACAGATGGGTACTCACAATAATGTCCACAAGCTCCTAGGATGCTGCCTTGAGACAGACCTTCCTGTTCTGGTTTATGAATGGGTTGGAGTCGAAACACTCGCTGATCGCATTCTTAGTTCTGAGAACCAAAACAGACCACCACTAGTATGGAAGGAAAGGCTAAGGATTGCCTGGGAGGTTTCCCATGCTGTTGCTTATCTCCACACTGCTTTCCCTAGGCCAATCGTRCACAAGGACTTGAAACCTGCTATTGTGTTCTTGGACCGGGATGATGTTGCCAGATTGTCGGATTTCAGTCTCTCAGTTTCCATTCCTGAGGGTAAACAGCATGTGCAACTTGATAAATTAATCGGATGCTTTGCTTATCTTCCACCAGAATACCGCATGGAAGGCAGGGTATCGGTGAGTGCAGATGTATACGCCTTTGGTGTGCTTTTTCTCGTTACACTGACAGGAAAGGGTGCTGTGTTTTCTCTGGCAGGTGATGGTGACTCTAAGAAAAAGTTAGTTAAGTGGGTAACAGAATGTCTWAGAGACAATAAGTGCATCACAGAGATTGTAGACCCTTCGATCATTGCAGACCAAGTGACTACTAGTGAACATCTTAAGTTGCAACTAAGAGCTTCTGTGCAACTTGCTTTAAAGTGTACAGCTCAGGATGAAGATAATCGACCTACAATGGTGGATGTTGCAACTGAACTCCAGAATCTGATCAGATCCTCGGAAACTAACCCCTAGCAGCAAAGCGGGTATGTTGCACAAGCTATTACAAAACTGTGGCAAGTATGTGAAGAAAATGTACTAGGTTGGGTAAATCTGTATTCATAGCTGCCCTGATTACCAGAAAATGTACTCGTAAAAGTGGAAGATCGGCCTCATTTAATTTCGGTACAATTGACAATTAGAAAAAAGCTTGATGGTGCTGGCTTATTTTACCAGAAACACACATACACCAGTCCAAAATCATTTTATAAACTTAACTTCCTCACTATTATTAGTCCTTTGTTGCTACAAATTTGGTTCAGACTGTTACATTTTATTTTGATGTCGCTTAGATAGGTGTTCTTACTTTGTTGAAAACTTGTAAGCACTACAGAAAGAAAAGCTTTTGATTGAGATTCGAGAATTGACACTGGAACTGTCCATGGATAAATATATTGGGGACAATGTTGTATGTGTTTTGAGGACAACTTATAAACTGAATAGAGTGAAGTTTTGTTTACRTATAATACCATGTACTTCTTTTATAGTTGTAAGTACTAGTGGAATCAATGTGTTACAGCAGTTAAAAGAGCGTTTTAGGTAGCGAGTCTGCGACAGCAATCCTCTTKTCATAATCACTAATCAGGATTTCAGAAGATGAAAATGTTAGCTTGTATAAACTGTGATACAGTATCGTATCTTATTAAGGCAACAATGGACTAATGTTTTTTGGTAGCTATATTATACAGAGAAATAAAGTTCTTATTCTTTGATCTAAATGTATTCAGAAAATTTTACTCACTGATGTTTGATCCAAATCTCTTTCAGAAATTTTGCAAATACATACAGTTTTTCTGATTCTTCTCTTATGATTGCATAGGTTGTGTTGTTTGTTGCTACAACAGGCTCAATAACTGACATACTTAAACCAGAAAATCAGGTATCACTAGAAAATACTGAACGAAACCTTCTACAACAAAGAAATGCTTCCTGATGCCAATAATTCGATATAGATTTCAATTCACCATGTCATAAAGATGTGTAAGGGAAACACAAGCGKTAGCTCGATTCAATAACCAATAGATGGTAACCATGAACAGCATCAGAAGCAATCTCCTGAAGCAGTAGTAAGCGCTCACCGCGATCAGACTTGACTACATAGGTGTTCTTTCAAGTTTTCTTACTGACCTCTAAAGGTTACAGACAGCTTAAGCCTTGAGTATAACCTCAGGCAGTCCTGATCTGAGGTCAGATCATGAATTAGGTCTAGTCGTTGACTTCAATAATGCTGCTCCACATAGTTTTCACTTTTCAGTTTTGCTACTATATTAACCACCAATTCACCAAACTAAGATTGACCATTTTCTAAGAAGTATACATTCTTGTGAAAAACAAACTACACATAACACATTATAATTTTGGTAACGTTGGTTAGAGCTTCCCTCCCAATTCTTATCGACACTTAGTTCACACTGAATATTATATGGCTTTTATTTTTTTTCTTTGACTTTTTTTTTTATTGCATTGGCACTTAAATCGTAAAGGAATATTACTCCAATGTAAGTCAACCTTTCTATCAGCATGAACAATTCAGCACCAAAACCAACAGCATTGACCCAGGTCACCATCTTTGCACCTGCACAAGGGGAAGATATTTATGTAACTGTAAGGTATGATCACTTCCATCATTACAATTTGAGCTTCTGCTTTAATTTGTATTAGGTACTTATCAAATTTTCCACATTTCAATTTTATTTGAAAATGTTACATAGATAAGATAGGATCCAAGTCATTGAGCAGGACGGTATGGTATGAAACTATGATACAAGAATCTGATACTGTAATAGTCTTGATCTATAAACTATTTTTCTCAGGTCAGAATGATTTTTTTTTTTTTACTATAGCTTGTTTAATGCAGGGAAGTGGTAACAGGTTGATTTTCTGTGCTAGCAATGAAAACTTTCTGCAAAATGGAAGATTGG
>SNQN01004799.1:0-20946 GCA_008642245.1 Bassia scoparia | reverse complement strand
GGGGAAATGACCGCTCCAAGGACTCAGACACATACAAGCACATCGAACGCATGGGACACGGCTACAGGTAAAACTAACCTTTGTTTTGCAGGTACCGGCGAAAAAGGGTAACTCAAGTCGCAGAACGTCTTGAGTTGCTCTCCGTCCCGAATCGAACTTTGACTTTCGTCTTACGAAACTATCGTCTCTCCAGACTCAGTCAAAGTGGGGGCTTCTGTAGACACCTGAAATGTGTCTCCCAAATGAGTAATCCGTGATGAAATATACCGCGTCTCGCGTTTGTTTCGACTCGGAAAAGATGCTTTGAACTCACGAAAGTTGAGAATACGTAGGTCGTACTCGAAATTATTGAGCAAAGGTCACTTACAAGGCAAACTATTTTCCTTCGGTTTTCTCGATAAACTCAAAGGTTTTCAAAGGTTTTCGAACGAGTTAAACTGGCGATTCTCGTGGCTTTTTGGTTTTCATCATGTGCGTCACATTTTTCTGAATCCGCAATATTTTTAAATTATTTTTTCCGATTTTTCTATGATTTCTAATGAATTTTGCAACGTTTAAATACGCAGAATACGCAGAAATACGTGAATAATTAGAAAATACTCCGGAAACGTGGAACTTCTAGAAATTCTAGAACTCCTTGCTTGGAGAGCAAGGGTGTCTAGGTGCGTCGAATCAAGGGAAATCACGAATAAAATCGGAGGAAATCAAAATATATCGAGGTTTTTGGAAAATATATACTCAACCATTGAGCGTAATACGCTGAAATGGAGGGTATATAGCTCTGATGAGCGTATATTAACGCTCCATTTGAGCGTATATTACGTCAACACATACGTACAAAATTTGCCAAAATTCATGGAAGTATGCAGCGTATATACGCTGCAAATGAGCGTATATACGCAGGAACAGCGTATTACGCTCATCAAGCGCGTATATACGCAGGGTTTTTTCCTGCCTGTTTTGCCTCGTGCCTATAAATACCTCTTTGCCTGCTCAGTTCGGGGAAACCTTCATACGCACAATTCACGACTCTCTCGACTTCACTTGACCGACTTCATACACTTCACATTATAACACAAGTCACGAGACACATCTATACCTCTCAAACACTCAAACACATTCGATTTTCAATTCAAACATGATCTATTCGAATCAACAAGCGAAATAAGGGTATAATCTGAGATTACTCACCAAAACATCTTCTTTCACTCGTTTCTTTTAATTCTTTTTGTCACTTTTATTGGTTAACCATTATTTTGAGTTTAATTCAATTAAAGCAATGTAGAAAAACTCACCTCTTAATCGTTCATGTAAATTGTAGGATTTTATTCATACTTCATTGTTTCATGGTTTTTGCCTTCATTATTATAATATTATTTATTGTTAATACTAACGCGTTTGCTTGTCTCAATTAGCAATTCTAATCGGAAGACGGATTTCCCTTGAGTTTTAATTTCTTATTCTAACGATTTGATTGTTTGCAGTGACAGTGAGGAGGATTACATATACATATTATTATGCCTCTATAACCTTTGTTTTTCATGTTGTTTGTATATATATTCAACCAACTTGTATATCTTGCTTAAACAAGACGGAATTTAATCGTTTTGTCACATTTAAGTCAGATAATCATGGAACGACCGGTTTTTCTAAGCACCTTATTAACATTGACTAACAATCAAGTGGACGCCTTATCCATTGTAGAAGTCTTGGTTTGTTTATAATAGAACCCACTAGTATCAATGCACTTCAAAGTCAAATCAATAGGCTCTTTTGATTCAATTGTTATGATTAGTGGAACTAACAATGAACCGAGTAGAGGCCGCTACATGCGGGCGAATTGGGTTACAGATCTGATCGTACCATGTCCCGAACCCACGGCTGGTTACTTGATTGGACGTGGGGCCATTAATTTGGCACCAATGTTTCGGGCGTCCGTGAATAACCTAGCTATATAGGCCTACGGTGGGTCCCCTCAATTTCGACGACACGCCCCAACCGCATTCAACATCGGATTCCATGGCTCAACTCCATGACACTGAAGCTGAGGTCACGCCCCTTGCCTAAGGCGGGCGAAGCCTACATAGTATCATATTACATGTTTGTATACCTAATAATTAGCAACAATACAATAATTAGTCTTAAATGTAATTATTTTGTAGTAAATATGATTTGAAATTCAAAATAATTATATATGTTTCAATTCAATTTGGATACATATTTATTATTTAATTCTTTCATTAATAAGTCACAAAATTAATGCAATTTCATTTTTCGTTTAATAATAGCAAAGGGTAGTTTAGGCATATCAATTCATATTTTTAAAAATCATTAAGGCTATAATGGTCTTTTCAGAGGGGGACACCATCTTCCTCCCCCTTCCTTATATAATAGAGATTTTTATTTTTTGATGCAAATATTTATCTATTTTATTAATGTAGAATTATTACCAAATTCATTACTTTGATATTTCATTAACTATAGTAGTACTGTAGTATTAGTTTATTCAACATGACTTTAATTATTGTATTTCTTACTCTTGGAATTCTTTTTTCAGATCAGTTTTATTGATGAAGAAACTATGTAACATGTTGGTCAATAATTTATCTTTGTTAAATTGCTAAATGCCTCATATTTGATCTGGGTATTATTGAAAGAAACTGAATTTTAACCAGATTTCTATTGAAATCATGACTCTTTAGTTGTTTTGGTGATTTGGGTGGTGTGAAGAAGTGTTGGGTTACAGATTGAAGACGGAAACTAATTTCAAAGATAATGATACCGAATAACGAAAATGTAAGACGATTTTCCATGAAAGAGTTGAAAAAAGAACAAAAACTTCAGCACAGAATCTCGCCAGGGTCAGTTTCATCCTGCTACAAGGAACTTTAGAAGATGGACTTCAGTGATGATAAGTGCTACCGGGAGAGGTATATGGGAAAAGATTTCGATTTGCATCGTTGGTTAGTTTCGTTGTTCGAATCAGCATCAGAATTTAAGTGAACTGATCGGATGCTGTCGTGCTGATAATCGTAATGATTTTGGTGTATGAGTTTGTTGGAGATTTCAACCTTGATCAATTGTTGTTTTGTGGGATTTGAAAGCCCAGGGAACAGAGTTAAATTGGTCTACGAGATTTTTCATATGCATTGGCATCGCTCGTGGTCTTGAGTACTTCACGGTGGGGTAGTCATGGTGTTGTGCTTGGTGCATCGCAGTATTAAGCTAGTAAGGTAGTTCTTGATAGTAGCTTTAATCCCAAAATCGTAGATTTTGGGATAGCAACATGAGTTTGATGATGGAATATTACAATACAGTTCGAGAAATATAGGAACATTGGATACACAGATCTTGAGTATTACCTTGAGGAAGATATACGGAGAAGTCAGATGTTTAGTGCGTTTGGAATCCTTCTGCTTGAAGTTATCAGTGGCAGAAAGCGGTTCACGAGTTTCGGAGAGATGCAATGGGGTTACACTTGTGAGGTGGGCTTGGGAACTGCAGAAAGTGATAAAATTTCGGAGATTGTTGATTTCCAACTTGTCTAACTTTCCAGAAGATGAAGTGAAACGCTTTGTTATGTCGCCCTCTCGTGTGTCCAATTCTCTTCAAATCTTCGACCAACCATGTCTGAGCTTTGCTTTATGCTGTTGGGATCTTCTGAGCTTAGCAAAAGGGAACTCAGAACAATCCTGAACAATCTTTTGAAGTAAGGCTAGACAACGCACTTAGATATCATCATATTTCATTGCCCAATCTTCATATCATGAACGTAATTAGATTCATATTTTATTGTTCATGATTCTTTTATATCATAAGAGCTATTATTCTTTTAAATGAGATTTCATGTTTTTACATGAGTTATCCAATGCAATACAAACGACTGATTAATTCTCACATACATGCTCCAAAATTCAGTCACGTGATACTCTTGAGTTTGGCATAGCTTTAAATAATATTCAAATAGTGGTAATATGCTGTAATTAGTTCTTGATAAACTCTTGTTGCATAAATCTATCTCTATTATAAAGTTGAAGGGGAGGAGAAGATGGTGTCCCCCCTTCAAAAAATACAATTTTACCCTTAATGAAATTAAATGCTCCTTTATAAAAATAAAAATTTAAATATAATTAAAGTCCGTTGTCATATTACATGCAATTTTCTAATTCTTGCCATATATTTGAAGATGATATCCTTTAAAAAAATATTGAAGATGAAATAAAAATTTGAAATTTCAATTAATGTTCAATGAAGTTGATTTATTGTTTTATAATAGACATGTAGAAATGAATTGTGCATGAAAAAATGAGTAAAAATTAGTTGGACAATGTAATTAATTCATAGAGGAAAACGAAAAAATTTAACATGAATTTTATAATACTTAATATCTTAAACCTAATATAGGTTGATTATCATTTAGTATCGTACTCTCTATTATGTAATCAAACTTTTCTACTTTATCAAAATTATACACGTTTTTTCACTTTATTAAGCACAAGTTTTCCTCCGTTCTATATATCTACTTTTAATTATTATATTTAAAAATTTGTTACACAAACTACAAACACAACATTGATCAAAGTGTAATAACAAATAAAATTAATTTAGTACTGATGTTTGTAACACGACAATAATAATTGATGTTTACAAATACGTTATGTTGACATGCACGCATAGCGTGCAAAAAATACTAGTAATAGTCTATTAGATCGACATCATATATAATTTCTTCAAGTTGTATCTATCACACACTTGTATGAAAAAAGTGACATGCAACACAAGCACAATATGAAACTATCTATATGTATGAGTCAAGGATTCGAACGATATAACATAAGGTTGGCACTTAAATGATACGGATATTTATTAAACACGTCGGGTCAAGTCAAAGGTTCAACTTGTTTGAGTTTAACTCGAAGAAAGGTAAACATGAAGACCTATGCATCATTATACGACTAAGTAAAATACTATGTGAACATAATTATGTGAATCCAACAATAAAATCCAAATTTCCAGCCTAGCATGGGGGTCCAAACCTTAGTAACATGGAATTGTTTAGAGTATAAACTTGGATGTAATAATTTAAAGCAGTATAATATTCTTCTGACATTCATACAATAATCTTTATATCATCATCTGGCTTTCTAGCAGCCTAAGTAAGTAATCATCAAGCTTCCTCAATAATTAATCTGATACTTTCGTTTGTTTAATTACTGTCATTTATCTGATCTTATTGCAGAGTTTTTGGAGCAAAGGTACTTTTCAGACTTTCAGTCAGTCTTTGGATTTTGGCACCATTATTAACCAGAATTTACAGTCTCTTTCACTCTCTAATAGATATGTAGAAAGTCAGATATTTCTGATTTGTTAGAGGATGTTGCGATGAACTTGCCTTTTCGGACAGTCGTTATGTAAGGTATCAGGTGCGACTGCAACTGTAACAAGTAGAAGTCAGCCATGGTTATAGTTTAAGATCAGCTGTTGACTGTTATCTTCTATTTTTATCGTATGATTGTAGTATATCAGTCCTCTAGCTGCTACATTGCTTTTAATCGTTTTCAAGACCACTTCAAATGAATGTTTTTAGTTTAGTCTATAAAACAAATTAAAACATCAAAGTTCTACGTAAATAGTGTCATTACTCATTAGTCAAACATGTAGCAAGATTCTGAGTAGTATTAGTTTATTCAAATTCATTACTTCATTATGTCTTCATGAGTACTATATTTATTCACGTGACTTAATTTATTTCTTTCTTGGTATCAGGTCAGTTTTATTGTTAAAGCTGAGATTTGATCTGTTTATCACTGACAAAAGCGAAACTTTAACTAGATTGCTGTTGAAATCAATGACTCGTAGTTAGTTGTTTTGGTGATTTGGGTGGTGTGAAGAAGTGTTGGGGTTATAGATTAAAGGAGAAAACTAATTCCAAAGATAATGATGCCCAGTACAAAAATGTAAGACGATTTTCCATGAAAGAGTTGAAAAAGGCAACAAAAAACTTCAGCACAGAATCACGCCAAGGTGAGTTTTCATCCTACTATAAGGGAACTTTAGAAGATGGGACTTCAGTGATGYCTAAAGTGCTATACAGAGATGTATACGGGAAGAAAGATTTGGATTTTGCATCGTTTGTTAGTTTGTTGTCTCGAATCAGGCATCAGAATTTAGTTGAACTGATTGGATACTGTCATGCTAATAATAATCGAATGATTTTGGTATATGAGTTTGTTGGGGACTGCAACCTGGATCAATTGGGATCCGAGTTACAGTGGTSTACCAGAGTTTCCATATGCATTGGCATTGCTCGTGGTCTTGAGTACCTTCATGATGCTGTGCTTTTGCACCGTGATATTAAGCCTAGTAACGTAGTTCTTGATACTAGCTTTAATCCAAAAATTGTAGATTTTGGAATAGCACAGGAGTTCGATGATAATATGTCACGGGGAAGCTACACAGGTTCTGGGACTATTGGATATACGGCTCCTGAGTATTACCTTGATGGAATATACACCGATAAGTCAGATGTTTATGCTTTCGGAATCCTTCTACTTGAAGTTATCAGTGGCAGAAAAGTTCATGAGTTTTGGAAAGATGGTAAAGYGGTTACACTTGTGAGGTGGGTTTGGGAATTGCGAGAAAGTGATAGGACTGTGGAGATTGTTGATCCAGTTTTGTCTGACTTTCAAGGAGATGAAGTGAAACGCTTTGTTCACGTTGCTCTTTCATGTGTTCAAGTCTCTTCGAATCTTCGACCAACCATGTCCGAGGCTTTGCTTATGCTGTTAGGACCTTCTGAGCTAAGCAACAAGGAACTCAGAAATCCAGAGCAATATTTTGGTGAGTAAGGCTACACAACACTGGACTCTGGGAGGTACCTTAAGAAAAAAATTCACAAGGAATAATGTGAGCCACTTATTTTAATTATTTTAACTTTTTTAGCAATATATGTAATAAATCAACTTAAATATGACAACAAATATGTTTCATCGGAGCTTGACTATCTAATACGAAGTATAAAGTTTTCAAGTATGGAATGATACATTTATGTTATTTCTAGTTGCCTTGTTTTTTTTTTTGGTTGCATACGAGGGGCAAGCCGCAAGCCCCAAAGGAAAAAGAAAATTACATAACAATTAATCTTGGCAAAGCCATGCCTCCTAAATCTTCACGAACTATCTTCTCCAATGCTTGCGGCAAATCAGTGTAATGCCCATATTTGCTAAACAATCAGCAACTCTGTTTCCCTGGCCTCTCTATAGCGATGTGTAGTACTGATATCATCACCAAACCTTTTTATAATGGCAAGATATTGGTTAACAATATTGAAGCACTCACCTCCTTGATACTTCGAATTATTCATATTTTGCACAACATGCTGATTTGTCAAGCTGAACCATTAACCTTTGTTTCCATGTTGCGAGCTGTTGTATATTCTTTGAGTATTAGGCACGCATCTCCGCTTTTGGTAAGTTGTGCAGGCTCCATAGTTAGCAATAAAGCTTGAATGAAAACTCATTTGTTGTCTCGTAATACTGCGCACCCACCTCTACCTGACTCAGGGCAAACCCTTAGCGCGGCCACTCCGTTGTTTAATGCAGAACCGTCTCCAGATTATAAACAAGCTGGGGGAGTTGTCGTAACAACGAAAAGTGTTATCCCTCACCTATGGTCTGCAAGAAACACTGCATTGGCGGATCCGAATAATATAAGGCCCTCCACAATTTGGTTTATTGGTCATGAAGTGGAAAAGTATTTATATTCTGTTCCTTTCAAGATTCGGAATAGTTTTAGAAAGGAGTCAATATCACCCTCTTTTTTAAGGGTCCAAGGTATCTACCCCAGAAGTGTCCATAAGACAACCATGGTTTGGAGCCACCGGATTGTTCTGTTATCATGCATTTCGATTAAAACCACCAGCTGGCAATAGGCTCAGTAAGCTCTCTGATTCCTCTGTTGGCCAACACATCGAGTTGTGGGCTCCCTTGGCTTCTAAGTTCGAGTCTGCATACAACAATGCTTTAAGGTTTTATCTCTCAAAAAACCTTGGTAGTTCTTTTTGCTGCGACACGCTCGAAGACTTTAGTTCGCGGCAAACCTCCCTACATTGACAACCCTAATGTGTATTTTTTGAGCAAAAAAGTAATGTTTCCTTCAGTTACACCTCCAGAAGTGACAACGGGACGAACAACGTGGCGTCAGGGTATTATGCCCTCTATCTTTTGTTGACATTTCGCATAAATTGTAATCGTAGCATAACCAATGGCTATACGGAAAGCACAGATTCATTGCTGCAGTGGTGCTCTGCAAATTTGCATCACATAATATTGCCGAATTCAATTCTTCATTTCCTACATTGTCGGACTCGCAGTTTTAATCGCATATTTAATTCAGACATGCTTCCACTATTTCTACCTTCTTCCAACTTCTAGAAGGAGGTCTCTCTACAGTTTTTACGAATGATATCTGTGCTAGAGTTCTGCGATCCTAAGATTTGCTTAAATGTATGTCCAAAAATCATGGAGCCAGTTTTCTTTCAGCTAATAAGATGTCCCACTCTTTCAATCCATGATCGTTGTCTTCTTGGGGATCTCGTTCATTACAGTTGCTCTCTTATTATATCTCTTGTTTGAATTGTAGTCCTTAATTCAAGTATTTTCACATTCAAAGGTTTTAATCATGACCCGGTAGAAGGGTCTATATACCCATGAAAAAACGAAATATTCGACATTCCATTTGCCGTAATTGTCGTATATTGTGTTAGGCCCTTATCCTTTCGAAAGTGAAGGACTCGCAGAGACGACTTTTCAACTCCCACACAAACAGTTTCAATACACTATATTGCGTTGAGGTGTAAACTAATCGATGTCACATCTCCCTTGACATATTTGTGTCTTAGACACTTCTTAGAACGCACAACATCGCATTAATTAGGCCGTTATGAACTCTCTAACTAATTTTGTGAGAAATGACCCAGCATTAGCTTGATGCGAGACGCGGAGTCCAGGTACGCCCCAATGGGCCTACCATTCGCACACGCGTTGTGGATTATGAATGGTATCACAACAAGACAAAAAGGTTATTCTATTCTTTTCTCATTCATTCACCCGCCAATGTTGTATAATTAGTTCTGTCCTTGTCTATCAATATCACATCACAAGTGTTTTGGGAAATTTTTGCAGGTTTAGCATGAATGAACGTAGCAAAGTTTCGAGAGATGGACTGGACCCAAGCGTGACTACCAGCTACAGATGAGAGGTATGTTGACTTCCATCATTACGTACGGAGAGCCGATCAGCATTTCATCATACAAGTGATGTGCGCGTAGCCATTACTGGACCATTCAACTCGTTAGAGGTAGGTGCCTAGATCATTAGTAGGCCATTATGTGCAAAAATTTGACAACGGTGAAAGAGCTATCATGAGAGAGTATTACTATAAGAAGTGAAGCTGTGTGTTGTTTGTTGTTGTGTTGTTCTTTTTTCCCTAGCCTTGCAAAAATCTATGTCTATACCTCTGTCTAATGAATTTTCTCTTTTAAAATAGAAGCTTTAGAAATAGCAATTATGTCATCGAAAAAAACAAATTGGATAAGAGCGGCCCATGTCTAATGGCTCGAATTGGCTTCCAGCGCTCTTCAATTATTGCTTCATCAATTACTTGATTCAAACTTTCCATGCATAACACAAARAAAAATGTGGATAAAGGTTCCCTTTGACGAACTCCTCTTGAAGGGAGGAAAGAACTAGTAGGTTCACCATTCCAGAAATTCCTCAACGAAGCACTTGTGACACACTCCATGATGACATCGATCATACTCTGAGGAAAATACATTTCACATAAAGTTTCTTGAATGAAACCCCACTTTAGTCGATCATATGCTTTCTCAAAATGCTCGTGAGACAGCCATGTCGTGTAAAACCTGAAAGGTTTATTCATTTCATCAACGGGAGCAAAGCCATTGGGGCTTATTAGAATTGGGCAGTGATCACTCTGGATGGCAAGAAGGTGATTGACCCTTGCATATCAAACATAAGGCTCCAATCAAGGTTATAAAGAGCCTTATCCAATRGGGCACTTTGGCGAGTGTCCATGGATTTTCCTCGTGCCCAAGTATGGGGCACTAGAGAATTCTACCTTAATTAATTACATGCCATCAATCCATTCATTGAATTTATCGTTTCTTCTCGAGGTATCTTCAATAGTATTATTATGCTCCCAGTTAAAGCATGTTTATTAAAATCCTCTGCGATTAGCCATGGTTTATTATGAGTTGAAGCAAAATCCTCCAGCTAACTCCATAATTCTTGTCTCTTTGAGGGATCAGGGCTTGCGTATACTGRTGTGAAATACCATGTACTTGTCTCATACGCGGAATTTACATGTTGTTATATTTAGTATTTTAATTGAATAAAGAGACTGAAACCAGATMTACCTTCTAGTAGACCCAAATTCCGCCACTAAAACCATGCGCATCGACCCACAAATGTACAACATAGCCAATGGATGATGCAATTTTGAGAGCMTGATCTCCTCCAATATGGGTTTCAACCAAGGCTATCACATCTMATTTGTGTATGCGTATGATTTCCTTCAAAGCTGCAAGGAAAGGTTTGCTACCCGCATCTTGGACATTCCACAATCCACACCAAGTAGGAAATAGGTMGAGAGTTACTGGAAAATGGAAGATTATTATTCATTGAGTACAATTAAGGGTTGCATTTTGACAYCAATAGTAGCATATTGAAATTCATTGTGGATTTTCAAAGTTAGAATCAACTTCGGCATCACCATCAGCAGTAATTTCCAAGAATTTAATGGAATTCCAACTCCAACTTGTGCATCAGGGGGTTGACTATGCATAAGTATGGTTTGTCCATCACTTCCCCCACACATACTATCTTCTCTGGTGGCACATAGTTGATCAATGGCATTGGTGATGCGATTTGAGTGTTCATCATTGGCCACATGATTTTCGAGCACTATAAATGGTGCACTTTGCCTTTGCTTATTCTCTTAAGATGGGATAAGTGGAGCTTGGAAGATTACACTGTCTGAAGAGGAGCTTCTGAGAAAGTATAAACTGACTTGTTGGGGCTTGTGGCATGAGCATTTGTTGGTGACGAAATTTTTTGTCTTGCTTGCTTTTTTTTTTCTATCCAAAGCTTAGTCGTATTTTTTGCCTTTAAATTTTCAGTTGTAGTTTTTCCGTGGTTGGAGGGACAAATTATGTGAAGGAATACCAAGATTTATTATGCTATTATCCGAAGATTGATTTTTGAAATTTCCTCCGTGATTTTCTGGATTTGATTTTGGAAGTTGCTGATTTTTCAACAATATTTTCTTCATTTTACACATCCAAAATTTGAAAACTTGAACCTCCGGTTTTTTTCACATTAGGGTTTACTTGTTTGCCTTGCTAAAGATTCGCATGAATGTTTGTAGTCGTAAAGGTTCTTGGTTTCACCGGTTTCCGCCGTGTGAAAGGTTTTCACATGCATCCAATTACCAAAGTCACTTTGTTCTACTGGTTTTGGTGGTTTTGGTTCTTGGTACATCAATTGGACCTCTTGTGAATCATTCATCATCACATCAGCTTGGTGATTGGTTTCTGTGTTATGACATTGGCAAGTAGTTCTCATGTAACCCATTTTGCCGCAATGAAAACATATCATTTTTAGGCCTTCAAACTTAATTTTCCACACTTTGCCTCTTAGTCAAAATTTGGATAACAAAGGTTTGAAGAGATGAATTTAAACACTAAATCGTGTGAATTGCCCTCTTTCAGCARTCATAGTAGTGTTATCCACCCTTAAAATCTTTCCTATCTTGTTTCCCATCTTCTTTAAAAGTTCTTCATCAAAGTATTCCATTGCTAAATGGGGAATTCGGCAATTCGCACCCACGCAGTTAGAAATCTCAATGGAGTATTGTCTGGGACAAAATTAGGCTCCCACGGTCGTATAGTGAGATAGCTATCTCCTAAAAGCCAWGCCCTTGTGTCATGACATGGTTGCAATCATCAATGGAGGAGAACCTTGCTACAAAATATTCATGACCAATATTTGTCAACATAAGTTCTCCTTGAGTTGTCATATGCTTTAAAGACTGCTTCATCAGGGACATATACCCATTTTCGTATCAACACATCTTTATAATAAAGAGCAAGCTTCAAGGTTGCCGAATTCGCTTCTTTTCTCCTTTGTGAGCAAAATAGCAAGGCAGCGTCAGTCGTTGAAGAATGTCAGCAGGAGCTTCACTCAATCAACTGATATTCATCTTCATCCTAAAAGAATAAAGAGAATGGTTGTTTTGAATACCGTAATTGAGGTTCGACAAAGACAACCTTGTTTTTCTGAATTTCAGAACTCCTCATAATTTCTGTAGTGAATAGAATGATGGACTTCTTGATGCCTTCATTCTTGATCTTGTTGATCAAAAATATATAAGTGATTTTTCTTTGGTTTTTTTGGTTGATCGGCAATAGTTGTCAGTCTCTTCTTGCGAAGGAGGTTGAGAATTTCACATCTGTGGATTCATGGAGAGAGTACAATGTTGGTTGATCAGACAAAATGTTATTTCTGAGTTGGCTTGTACTACTAAAATAAAAATATTAAAATTACATTTATCATATTATTTTTAAACTTAAAGATATTATAAAATAATAAAATTTGTGCAATGCACATGACTTGTAAAAAGTTCAATATTAAGTTTGTTGTGATTGTAACCAATACATATATGAAAAGAACATTCTTAGGGTGTATCGAATCGGATGCACAATATATTATTGTGCAACCAAAGTAATAGTGACGCTCTATTTCGAATTAAACTCACTACACTTTTTATTTAATGAATTTTAAATTACTTGTTAAAAACTTATCGATCTTGTTAGGGTAAAACACTTCACTCAAATCTCTCTTCTTCTCCCACCATCGGGCCCTTATTTCTATCTATTCTTCCCAATATTTTTGCACAAAAGTTCCGTAATTCTAGGATGACTGCAGGGACTATTCTAAAATGGAGGAAGTAGTGTTAGTTGTAATATTTGATTACTATGTTCACCTTTATTGTAAATTTGTAAATACTTAGTTTTGTGACATATAAGGTTTACCCGTTTATTTTTATATAGTTTAGCGTTCAAAATGCATATTAATGACCTTTTTGGGTGTACAAATAATTTAGTGTACCCAGAATATCATTTAAGACTTTGTTCGTACAATGAAAATACTTGCATAACAATTGATGATTTACAATCCATCATAATTCAACAAATAAAATTTAAGTCTTCACAATGAGTGAAAATTAAAAACAGAGGCTAAGATCACAAAAAATAACATTTCAGCTAATAACAACTAACTAACAACAACCAATAACCAACAATTCATCTCACTCAAATATGTGAACAAAGACAGTAGAGGAAAAGAAAGTTACTTGAAGCTTCACAAATTGCATAAGAATTGTATAATATGTCTTGGACAAATCCTAAAATATGATTCAAATGTAAAATTGCAAGAGTTAGAGCGATTTAATAACTATAGCAAAACCTTTGTGAGAAAATGTGGCATAAAACTAGTTTAGGTTAAGAAAATATGGGGGCAAAGTATTTATGCTTAGCTACACATTGAAGTGGTGTTGAGCAAGAATAGGGGTCGTAAGGAGTGAGCATAGGGTTTGATAGTTCACCTATCAGATTTAAAATAAGGACATGATTTTCCTTGTCTTTTGTTGGAATCGGTCTTTCTTTTGATCACTCGTTCTCGAGCATTCTAGCTGTACTTTCACAATCCAATTGGAATTGCCTCAAAAGTGAGTTGGTAAAAATATGTAGTGTTTGAATCCATTTTCTATGCAAAACTCTGTTCAAAAGTATCCAAAAAGACTTAAATAACATACACTCCCCTGTTTTTTATTATTAGTTGATCACTTTCTATTTTGGGATTTTCAAATAGTTCGTTGTTCCCAAACCAATTTTAAAATATTTTTTACTTTTTTATCTATGTTATTTACTCTAACATTAATGAAAGTATCTTGTCTAAATTCAACGTTCATAACAACATTCCCTTAAATTCAATATTCTAATGTTTTCTTTTATAATTTCATCACACATGTATTTTTTAACTATTTACACTTGACTATTTACTATATTTACTACACTCTTAAACACCTGCCAAAATAGTATGTTATGTAACAAACCATGGCAGATCGCGGGATTTTGAAATTGGGGGGGAAAATGATTATGAATAATTTCAATATACTCGATAAAACTTTTTAACAAAGATGCCATTTAGTAATCGATATAATTTGACATAATATGATCATATTAAATTAATTGAACCTAAACTTCACCAAACTTAGTCTGATATGCACGCAAAGCGTGCAACAAATTTTATTATTAATACTTATATTAAACAACTATTTTAATATCAATGCTTATAAAACAATAAGTCATTAAAACTCAATAAGAGAATGAATATTTARTGTGAAGAAAAAGGAAAATTAAAATGAAGAAAAAAATATACGGAGTATATAAAAGTGTGGGAATGAAATATGAAAAGGGCCACAAAAAATAAAAAATGAAAGAGTGGGAAAAATTATGTGCATTTGGTTCATATAGTCGAATAAAAATATTTTAAGAAATGCGAATTAAGTTAATGAAAATAGTTTCGCATAATATTATCATATTAAATTAAATGAACCTTAACTTCACCCAAATTAGTCTCATATGCACGCGAAGCATGCAACAAATTTTGTTATTAAATACTTATATTAAGCAACTGTTTTAATATTAATGCTTATAAGACAATAATTCTTTAAAAGTATTTCTTTGAAGGAAAAATATCTTAAATTATTTAAGGGATAAACGATCCAAAAGTACATCAGGACTAATCTCTTGTGGACAACAATCAAACCCTACTTGCTCAACACCAAATGGGATTAATTTTGCAAGATGGTGAGCCACAAAATTTCCTTCCCTTTTTACATGAGACCAAATAATTGAGACAAGCTCACTACATGCTAAAAAGATATCTTCTAATATACTATCTAATTCAGTAAAGAAAAGAGCAGCTTTGGAGAGCCTAGTCACCAACATTTGACAATCAGATTTCACTACCACATTCTGTAGGTTGTAACTTCGAGCTAACTTGAGAGCCATAACCAACGCTTTTGCCTCTAAAATCTCTGGAGCCCAACGAGCTCTCTCCCGGCGCACAGCAGCAAAGGTAACTTCACCCTTATAATCACAAGCCACAACTCCGAGACCCACCCACCCATCTTCAGACAAACTAGCATTGGTATTAATCTTTATGAACCCATGCATTCTCTGGTGCCATCCACCCAGGGGCGGAACCAGGATTTTTGTTAGACGGGGGCCAGAGTAAAGTGAAATATGATGACAATAAAAATAATGAATATTTTCACACATCAACACATTAAATCCACATTTCACAACAACAAAAATATAGTCTACATAAGCAATGAATATAGAGTTGTGGAACATATATATTCCAAAAAATTACCATAGTACTATAAAAAAAACATATATACCTTATCATTTATCATATATCATTTTAGTTGTGCTCGTCTCTCTTTCATCATATAAAAAGCATCAATGATGGCATCTTCACTAAGTGTTACCGCTATCTCCTTTTCTATATACACTATTAGGTAGTCCTTCAAAAAATCGTCTTCCATCTTACTTCAAAGGTTTGTTTTCACTATCTTCATGGCTGAAAAAGCTCTCTAAATTATTGCAGTAGATACTAGAAGAGTTAATACGAGCACAACAAGAAAATCGGTTTCGGTSGACCGAAGTCACCGACCGATTTTATTTCGGTCGGTAATACCGACCGTTACCGACCGGTGGAATATTAACGACCGAAAAAACGGTCGGTAATACCGACCGAAATAAAATCGGTCGGTATACCGCTACGTTATTGGTCAATGGCCCTTTTAAACATCCACTTAGAAATAACCAAAATTTCCCCGGCGGGTGTTTGGTACCGCACATAATCGGCGGTAAAGTAATTATTTTTTTTTAAAAAAATATCAGCAAAGCCCATTCACGGCCCACAATATTCACCTAATTCACTAACCCCTTCACTGTGGCCCACCCACCTCTTTATCTCTAACCCTCAATCCCTCATTCACTACCCTTTTCGCTTTCCTCTCTCCTCACTCTAACCCCTCCCCTCATTCTCAGTATCCTCCCCTCTCTCATCTCTCTCTTCAAATTCGGTTCTCTCTCACCGATTTACTCTTTACTCTCCATATCCTCTCAAACTTCCCAAATCTCCAAAATCAAATCCCAATCCCAAATCTCTTATGCGCCCGCAACCTCCTATCGTACCCCACACCCACCACTTCGCGGCTGCTCATCCACAACAACCAACCACTCGCGATTGCCAAAAACCTACAGAAAGGTATGTGTTTTGTCCGTTTTGTTTAAATCTAGGTTTTTTCATCGAGTTTGTTTAAGTTTTTTTTTATCTTTTTGAAGGTTTTATTTTCATTTTATTTTTTCTTTGTGATTTTTTATGGTTTAATTTTCGTTTCATTTTGACTAGATCAACAATTAATACGCTATGTTTTTTTTTCTGATTTATTTTTCCCTGGTTTATTTTTTCGTTTTATTTTTTTCCTTTGATTTCGTTTTTTTTCCACCACAATTGTTTCGTGATTTTGATTTCGTTTTAAGTTTTATTTTCGTTTTAAATATTTTTTTCCCAGATTTATCGTTTATTTTCCCTCCCATATTTTCGTTTAATATTTCCAATTTTCGTTTCATATTCCAGAATTTGCTAGATTTTAATTATTTTATGGTTTATCTTTTGTGTTAATAGGTTACAGTCTAGAGTTCTGGCTTGCAATTGTAATTGTTTATCGTACATTCGTGCTAATTCTTTACGATTTTTTTTGTTTATTGTTAAATAAATTGTATTGCAACTTTGTAAGTGAATGAAACTGTTCAAGTAATTCGATTGCAATCTTGCAAATGGAGAAGTTCTTTAGCAATTAAGGTTGTATGATAGGAGCTTAAGAAAGCTTATAAAATTAAAACTCACCCAAGAGACTGTTTTTCTTTCAAACGTTCCGGTCAACACATAAATGCTCATGCAACCTCCACCATTGTTGGTGCCTTAGCTGAGGTGAATGCCATCAAGAAAGTTTTTAAAAATTTACAATCTGAGATCAGATAAATGCAACAAAGGTAAGATTGATGAAGTTCTAAGATACCAAAGAGGGGGGTGAATGAGTATAAATCGACTGTGACCAATTGGGTTCTTTTGCCTTTTTGATCTTCAGATAAGGACCAGTTTGGGAGTGGCTGGTTCCTATACACAAGCAGGAATATAAATAAAGCGTTAAGCACACAACACAACAGTATTTACGAGTTCACCCAACTTCTGGCTACGTCTCTAAACCCTAAGCCTGCTTTTATTAATCAACTCTGAAAAAACAAAAGAACTTGCTCACTAATACTGTTCCCTACTCCGGAACCAGTAAAACCACAACTATCTCAATCTGAATGTGCATCGACTCAACTCGTAGTCCAAGAACTTTGTTTGACTCACAACACTTCCCAGGCTTTCAACCCCTCTGTTGATAGCCCTTAAGAAAATATTTCCTCTTCTATAATTACTTCTTAGCAGCTAATAAGAAAGTTGTAATGGCTCGAGTGGTATGCTACGTGTATTGACTTAATGTTTATGAACTAGTGCATTTCCTGTGTTTTCTTTCCTCTCACAATCAGGGTAGTCTTTCTCTTTTTTAATTTCGGGGAGAGAACGCTTGTCGAATGTTTGGAAGTATAAGACGTATATTTAATTAACTTAACGCCTAGTTTTCCATAAATCTATTCTTGCTAAACAAAGGCAGATTAAGTTTTATGGAAAGTATTTATTCTTGCTCGAATTTTATCCTAAATTTTTGATCGAACAAGAAATTATACTCCATAGTTTTTTAAGGTAATATAAATATCCATCTCTAATAATTCCAGCTGCAAATAAATCCTTTCAAAAATAATCTTTTGAAATATTTAGAAAAAACCATTTTCAAAAGTCGCAGCCAACCATTCAGTTTCGGTGGAATAAGCTGGTTTCCCCAGCTTGTTCCTCTTGAGTGGGTTATGAATTTCCTGTTTGCCAAGCTTTGTAAAAGGTACCACAGAAATTCACACAAACATATCTTAAAAACACTTAAAGCACTTAGTTTCATTTCCAAGTAGTCACACTATAGAGCATATTACATGAAATCCTTAATTTAAAACTCGAATTACCAATTCTTCGAATCTTCATCAATCTTCAAGAGACTTGAATCTTTCTTTAATTACTTCAAGACTTCCTTTTGCAGCACCACTTTCTTCTTCTTGAGAATATTTCGAAAGGATCCACACTCAAGTCCTTGGAATAAGATCTATTCTGCACATGTAACAACAGTTAACATGCATACAAAAGATATATGATGTTCTCGAATAACAGTCAAAGGAAACAGCTCGTACTGGTTCTGCACCAGTGAATGAGTCTTATGTAATCAGCTGTTCCCCTGTATAAACAAGTTAGGTTTCAAGCATTCTCATTAAAATTAACCTTGTCTAGGGAAACATTTCTAAACTAGCTGGTTCCAAGAACCAACCATATTCATACTTTAATCATACTGTTTCCTGTAATGGTTTGTCCATCATTCTAAAAAACTTTAAGAACTCAACAATTGACAATTCATCTAACAAAATGACTTGCTTCCTATTTAAAGTAAAGGCCGAATTATTAAGTTTTGACTGCTTATTTATCCGCCTTACATGTATGTAAGTTCTGATCACATTAAGTTTGCTTTAACATTTGTTCACTATGCAGTCATGATAGGGCAATTGTCTGGTGCTGCTGGGGATGGAACTATTGCCACAAGTAAAAGCTTTGTACAATTAGGGTGGTTCTACCCTTAAACCATCATATCAATTGTAAGTTTGAGTTATTATTTAACACTTTTATCTTTGCTTTATTATGGACCTTCTAAAATTTTTATCATTGCTAGTTTGCATACATTTGCAAACACTTCTGATATAATTGCAAAAAATATTCAAAAAATCAAAAGTTAGGTAAAAAGATTTTGTCCAAAAGTTCAGGTCACCATTGCCATGTTTCTGTATGTGGGAAACTCAAGCAAGAAAATAAGAAAGGGGAAATTTTTAATTGAAGAAACTCGCATGTTGTCCCTTACTCAGGGAAATTTAGAGTAACGGAAAACAATCTCTTACTTTCTAAAATCCTTTAAGTAAACCAAACAAGTTCAATTTGGTATATTAATTTTCTACATCTTATGATTTGATCTGATTTTAAACTGCCTTATGTGAGTTGGAATGTTCCTAATCAAAATTTGAGTTGAATGTGACTTTGTGAAATATGTTGGAAGGTGGGTAGTGTGGGGAATGGCTATAATGCCATTCTTCACACACTCATTGCCGTAGTTGTGTTAGTGTGTTTGGGGCTTGTCCCGTCTCTATAAAACGAAAGTATGGGCTACTAGGATGTTCTATAATGTTTGTTATCACCATATTAGATGTTCAAGCTAGTTATTTTTATTTGCTTTAATTTTCTCATTACCTTATTTTTGTTTCTCATTCTTGTGTTTTATTGAGTGGGATGTTTCCTAACCAAAATCATGCCAAATTTGTTTTTTCGTTTTGAAATATGTTGAGTAAATTCATTTGTGTTATGAGGCAGTTGTCTTTCATGTATTCACAGTCACATCTGTGCGTTTCATAGTTCGTATTCTTTGTCTTTGGCCTTTTCTTTTCTTTAATTTCATGCTTCTGGTTCCCAAAAATTTAAGGCCTGTCCCAAAAGATAGTCTATCTCTCTTTCTCTCTTTTTTCTCTGTTATCAAGCCTTTTTTTRAACTTCTAACACACACMTGATGGTGTGAACTTTGGCGTACTTATTTTGTATGGTGTCACAATTTGGAGAAAGGTTTTATGTTTGTAGCTTATTGTGCTCATACACTCCTGGTTCGTTTAAATAACTGAAAGGGAATTGAAGCTTAATTGTTTTTCACACTTAAAAATATTTCATTAGCCTAACACATATATTGTTTATGAAGTTATTTGCCTATAACTGTTTTTTCTATACTACACTACAGAATCTAGAGTCATCAGTTGAGTTCGATACAGTTCCAAATAAAAAGCAACAGCACGAAGTGAATGTTGGTAAGTTTTTGGTCTTTTTCTTCTATATCCTTGTTTCCTTAATCCTGAAGTTAGAATTTACATTGTCTGCTACAAAAATTCTAACTATCGTGGAACAAAAAAAAAACACCTTAAGTTGTTTCTTGTAATATTTACTACTCCGTACTTACTAGTYCCTTCCCCATGTTCCCTATTTCATGATTTAGTTTTCCTATGTTGTATTCTATTTTGCATCCTAAGCACCTTCTATGCAATAGAGAACAGTCTAGCAAGATAAAATTACACAACATAGTCCATCCATAATACATGTACTGTTTTGAAGTCTCTTTTCACATACTTTGACAACAATCGAGCTAGCCCAGTCTTTTCTCACAGRAGTCACCCGTCAGAACGCTTAGATAGGGTAGTGGTAGTTATCCATGTCTATTTATATATGACAGCATAAATAGGGTGTGCATGTTAAGATAAGCTGAAATTTTCACTGGCTAATTTGCAAAATTGCATGGTTTGTGTATTATATATTATTTTTAAAGGTAATATAGGACTTTTCGATTTTGTATCATTGAAAAATGACCAGTGACAACTTTGCATCCCCACTTACTAGTGCAACTGCAACTGCAATGTTATCTTTTAGAGTTTTAGTTGTAGCCCTGCAACTGCAGAGTTTCTCTCTATCTTTTGCTTATTTTGTTTGCAAAGTTTTTGTTTATGCATATTGTTAATTAAATCAAGCTTTTCACTTTAAGGTCATGCAGAGCTTGGAACAT
>SNQN01004798.1:27747-48943 GCA_008642245.1 Bassia scoparia | reverse complement strand
TCGAATTCAACCAACCGCCAACCAAAAAGTTGGCTGATGAATTAATCAACTGCAGAAGCGTACGTTGACGCAATAATTGGTTGATGAGTCTTATATATCTCTAGCTAGTGTCATTGCAGTTCATCCCCATCTACTTACTTATATTACAGTCATTCACAGTCACATAATAAAGCCAAACCAATTGCTCTCATACACCAACAATTATATCAAAAATTAACTCCAAATGCTTCCTAACTATTTGCTTATTATCACTTTAATTATTTTATAATTAGTGGATGACACAATCCCCATCATAATTTGTTGAACAAAAGTTCATAATTAAATTAAATATAATAATAATTTTTATATAATTTTAAAAATAAGAGAGCATGCAATGCTAATTGCTAAATATTATTAATTTTACAAAAATGGTACAAACATGCATATATTATAGTGCGCTTATCCCACCATAACAAGAAATCAAATGAAATTATTAGTTCTTGCAATTCAACTTAACTTGGTTAGTATATATGTAACAACCCTCACTAAGAGGAATGCTCATTAGAGCAACTACTTTAAAGTCATTTTAAGTTAAACCAATCTTGTTAACGGATGCCTCGAGACATTAGAAGAGAAATACAGACATATTTTTAAAAAAGATATGAATATTGAAATGTATGCATGTRGAATAATTAAAATCAATGTAATAAATTAATATTTAAATTCACGAAAATACATCAAATTTTATTTATCTTACCTAAAGCTCAGGGACACTCGTCAGCTTTTGACGAGTTAAAATCATTGCAACAAATTGACTAGTTCAACCACATATATGGCATATGATGCAATTCAAAGTATTCCTTAAATATGTCACACACACCAATCAAGCTTAGCTCAAATGATAGATGAGTTAGCATAAAGTTTCTACTTTTATGCAATGCAATGTCACTAATAATCGATGACATAAGAGTAAAATAGCATGCAATAAACTTTGTATTTGCGAAGCAATGGTATAATCAAGAAAAGCACCTATAATTAGATCGAATGATGGCAAAGATAGGTGTTACATTATAATTCTTGTAAACACCCAATTGTGAACTTTTTGTGGAATTCGACTCTTGTTTTGGTAAGGAGGTTTACATCTAATAATTAAGTATGCTAATAATCTAACATTATACAACAATGAAATATCAATGGCTTCGCCTGGACATATGACGATCGATGTGGTGTTATTCCTAAATTTCTCATTTGTCACCCAAAAAGGGGTTTAAGCTATATGTAATCTGCCTTATTTAAGCGGTAAATAAAATCATTTGAAATTACGATAAATTATGGCAATTTTGTAGTACAACTATTTAAAATTTCAATGAATATTATGAACAATAAATTAAAAAAGTCTAATTTATACCCGAGTCAGTCAAGTACAATCAGTTAAATTAGATCAAAATGTAGACGTTACTAATTTATGGGCATTATATCATTACTTCCAATTCACTTTATATATAGAGATTAATAAATGTTAGACTAGTTCATTTAATCGAAAATCAAATAAACGGGATTTTATATAAAGATTAGAAATACTGTAAGAAACAAAATAAAACAACTATCATTAGTCCAGATTATCAGAACAATAAATAAATAATTCTAATAAGATCACTTAAAATACATAGGCTCTTTCTCGTTGTGTTTTTTTTATAGTTTCAGTAAAAATAAATTCACTTCAATAGTAATAAATTCAATCCTTTAAAATTTTGTTAAAGTTTAAGTAAAAATAAGTTTATTTAAGTAGAAATAAGAGTTGTTTTGTTCAATTTATTTTACGTACTTATTTTCAGAAAAAATAAATTGAATTTTTTTATTATTTTTTCCCCTTTACAAAACAACTTTACAAAAGTTTAATTAGTTAAAATAAATAAGTTAGTGAGTTAAGATCAGATAAATAAGTTGAACAAAATAGATCTAAGTTCAGTGAACAAATTTAGGGAGGAAAACAAGGCCATTGTTATGGTCTTACTAGGGTTGAGCAATTTGGGGGGACGGAACCGGAACGGAAACCGACCGGTTCTAATATTGGAACCGGTTCCAAAATTTTTGGAACCGGAACCGCTGGGAACGGTTCCGGAATCGGTTACCCGGTTAGTTTTTTTAAAAATAAAAATAAGTAAAGGCAAAGATTATCTAGCTAATTTCATACTTGTTATGGTATTTGGCCACAAAACACAATGCTTTATACAATAGTATTTCAAATTTCTATGTTTATATAATTGGATTTTTTCCTTAACAATGTATTTATAAACTCCAAAGTATAAACCAGTACTTGTGGTACTTTATAAAACCGGTGGTCGGATACCGGTACGGAACGGATCATGGGTACCACTGGTACCGTTTCCAAAATTTTTTACCGGAACCGGAACCGGTCACCACCGGCTCCTCATTTTTGGAACCGGAAACCGTACCGATCCAACCGGTTCCAGTTCCGGAACCGCGTTCGGACCGTTCCAGGGTACCGGGCCGGTTACCCACTGTTTTTGCTCATCCCTAGTCTCTACTATAGGAAATCTGACATTGTCTCTTAACCAAGAGGTCAGGTTTCGAATCTTACATGGTGGTGCTCACTTTGTCTCTTAATCAAGAGGTTAGAGTTCAAATCTTGATCCTTGGAAATGAAAAGAGATTCTTTGACAACCCTTTACTCTTAAGTGGAGCCATCGAAATAAAGATTAGTCATTACTGTCAACGATGAATCCTTGATTGATCACAAAAAATACTATACGAAAAATTAATAGAGGCCCGGGAATTCATTTTTATATATTTATTTATTTAATGGATAAAAAAAAGTCAAGTAAAAATGTGAAGAATATTTAAGGAAGTGTAGAAAGCGAAACAATGGAAGATGAGAATCATCCATGGCGCCGCATAAGGATTATGTCCTCTAGTAAGTTCAAATGATCAGATTAGTAATAAACGTAGTGTATGTAATTTCCAATCATAGCATACTCGCATCATCTCGTCTTCTAGATTGATACTATTCTCGCAATTGTGCATGCAACTCGCTAATCCTCTTTTATTTTATTCTTCCACTTTCACAATCATGCATTATTATTATTATTATTATTATTATTATTTCATATCATTTAATTTTAGGTTATGGTTGACTCTTTTTTCTTTTTACTATATCACTGTAATTTTTTTTATTGACGAAAGTAATTGATACTATCATACTAGTATGTGATTGATTCAGGTTTTTGAAAACGAAAGATAAAGTAAAGATGGGAATTAGTATTCATTACGGAGTAGATCTTTTCATTTTTGAAATATATACATGTGTTTTTCGTTGTTTGTCTTTACATCTTTAATTCACTTGGATTTATTAGGGTTCGTTTATTTCGACGAAAATCATTTTTTTAAGAAAGTCATTTTCTAATGAATATGATTTTTTACAGTTGAGAATATGGTTACAAAACGTATTTTCTTTTATTTGTTTGGTTATAGAGAAATGAACGAGAAAAAGAAAGATGAAAGTAAAAAAATCAAGGGGAAGGGTAGATGAAAGGAAAAAAAATAAAGAAGATAAGTAGGAGGTAAAGAAGAAAATGTGTCATACCATCCATATATGTACCTCTAAAATAATTATTATTTAAAAGAGCAACATTATACATTTATAGTTTTATACCTATAAATAAATTGTTTTTCTACACTTAAACATAACACAAAAAAGAAAATGAAGACAAAGATTTAATTTCCTAGAAAATATGGTTACAAAACGTATTTTCTTTTATTTGTTTGATTATAGATAAATTAACGCGAAAAAGAATAACACAAAAAGCTAAGGAAAATGAAGACAGAGATTCAATTTCCTAAAAAATGTCTTTCACCAAAACAAACAGAATTTTAATAATCTCGAGTTTACAAGTCGAAGACGTAATTACTAGCTCCCTATTGGATACACACATCATACCATCACAATCACGAACTTATGAGTTAGTATATATCCTTTTCTTGATATTAATTTTCTATACATTACGYATTCATACATACATTTAAGTTTAACAAGTTTAAATTCTTACAAGTAGAAGACTTGGGTTATTASGACAAAGAATTATGAGAGGAGATCTATTTAGAAAATTAGAAATATCATAGGGCAACTAGTTCGGACGATTTACTCAGAGAAATTGTCATAAACTAGCTCATATTTTGCCATAAGTAGATTATTGACTTAAAGGGGAAGACTAAAGAAAGCATATATAAGCTTGTTTATAGAAATTAAAAAATGTACAGTATCTAATTTCCTTCGTTTTTTATGTGTAATAATTTTACTAATAGTAGAAAATTCTAATTATGTGCAATAAATGTTTTTTTTGAAGAAGTTATGTCAAACGGATCTGGGCCGTGCCCGTTACGGGGAGTGAAAGTCCACATCACAAGACCAATGAGGTTCCACCTCAAAACCATATGACAATGAGGGGAGTAGCCCCTTAGACTTATATAGCAGTCTCAACTCTCGAATTCTTTCGATGTGAGWTTTATCACCACAATACTCCTCCTTAATTTCACAACACATTCACTCACATGTGGGTTGTTCACGGGCTCAACAAGTTATTTAGTGTCTTAACTCTTGATATATACTAGTTAACTAGTACTTTGGCCTGGGTTCGTAATAAAATTAATAAATATTAACTTTTAATAACAAAAACAAAAGCAAAATTATATTCTTAAGTGGGGTTTAATTTCACATTTGTTAAATATATTGAAATCAAGATTAAGCAAAGTCATGGTTTATTTGCCACTATCGTCTTTTTATTCATCTCAGTACTATCAAAATGCTTTCTACAGTAATTATATTAATTTGATAAGAATATATAACAACTTTAACCCTTTGAAAATTAAAAAAAAAATCATTGTAAGCATGCTAAGTGACTTCTATAAAATAAAATAAATTTAGTTGTACAAATTCTTAAAGAAACAAACTATTATTTAAATTGGTGTTTGCATTTCAAATTGTTTGGCAACAGTCAATAGCAGAATTACTTGTTTGATACTTTTTGTTTACCCTTATGAAATTAATGAAAAAAATATACTCCTCCGTTTTTTTAGATGTTCCATACCATTTGTAACGGTTTTTAAGAGTTAATTAAGTTGAATAAAATATGTGAGTAAGTTGGGTAAAAAGTTGAATAAGTTAGGTAAAAGAGTAATGTGTGAATGAAAATTTTATGGGAAATAGTAATTTTGGGTGAATAGATTGTAGTAAAATAGTGAAAGTTGACTTTAGAAATGAGTATTCATTAATGTTAGAGTAAATAAAGTAAGTAAAAAAGTTATTTTTAGATTGGTTGGAACATCTATTTGAAAACGACCCAAAGAAAAAAGTGAAACATCTAAAAAAAACGAAGAGAGTATATTTCTTTTGTTAATCCAATGTCTTTAATTATTTTCATTCTATTGGATTACCAAACAAGTATTAAGGTAATGTCAATTACTGAGTACGGAGTTATACATTAGTTTACCAATTTATTTTCATTGCGTTTATAAGAGCACCTCTATCAGTGAAAAAAATTGTCATTGAAAAAAGACAAAAAAAATCACAAGCCTTCATCAATGACAATTATGTGACAAAAATGTCACTTGGGTAGAATCTTCACCCAATTCTTATCCCATGAAGAGTTGGGTGAAGGATCACAATGTGAGGCCCGCATTTATAAATAAATCAATTCTTTAAATGAGTTTATTTTATATTTGTAAAAAAAGTAATATTACTTCGTAAATTAATTCCTAAACTTTTTAGATTTATAAATAGACACCATATTGCTATATTTTTCTTCACATTTTCATTTCTTGATTTAACACTAATCTAGATTAATTGTCCAAAATTTAGTTTTAGTCAAATTAGCTATTAATAAATAAAAACATGATTAGTTGGATGTGAGAGAAACTATTGTGAGGTATAATGTATAATTAAAAGTAAGAAAGAAAGGATGAAGAGTTTTTTTGGTGTTATTGGTGTGTGATGAAGGTGAAAGAAAATGTCTTGGAATGAAGAATAATGAGTGAGAAAGTGTAGAGAGAGGATGAATGATGAAAATTGTCATTGTTGAAGATGCTCTAATAATCACATCAAAACACCCCTTAGAACAAAAAGCATATACTAATGAGGTTTTAGAGGTGTTAACGTGTCGTGTCATTTACATAAACGGGGGTAGAACCCATCCAACCTGACCAACCGTTTAACAAACGTATCGTGTGACTCGTGTCGTGTTCCACCCATTTATTAAACGGTTGACTCTCTCGACTCAAACCCGCTAATAAGTGATCAATTTCGTGTCGAGTTGACGTGTCACTCTTTTTTACATACTAATGTATAATAATTAGGTATAATCGTGTCTGTCAACCGTTTACTTAAACGGGTTGAACTTTCCAACCTAACTCATCCATTTAATAGACATTGTCATGTCGTTATCAACCATTTACTTAAAACGGTCAAGATTCTCAATCCAAACTCGTTAATATCGGATCGTTCGTATCATGTAACGGGGTGTGTCACTTTTTGCCACCTCTACGAGTTTTGGCATTTAAAGTAATCGAACATTGGTACGAGGACATCGATAAGACTGCTGACCCAGTCGTGTTAGGAAGTTTGCCCATGAAGCTAACTGTAATTTATAATTAAAGTAAAGCCCATTACCATTAAGCATTTTTTGAGTAAAGTTGGGCCATTGGCTTACAACGAAGTTGATTATGTTAAACTAGGCCCATTTAATGTCAATTAAGTTGGGCCATTGGCTAACCTCAGGTGCCTTTTGATAGAAATAAAATTCAATGTGAAGTATGGTTTGATAAGTGTGATTGTATTACAGTATGTTTTTGTTAGAATGGTTTTGATAGAAACAACTTCCTGTAATACAACTTATTTTCAGTTCAATTCAATTTTAGTTCAACTTTAATTATATTTGCTAACTAATTTATTATTAATAATAACGATGATAATGATAATAATGACGATAATGATGATATTAACGATAATCCACAGTAATAATTAATAATCGGTCACCCTCCAACTGCTTGTACTCCCTCTATTCCATAATTGTTCATGTCAGTTATTGTTCATACACTTCCCAATGCATGTTTTGTATCGTTTATATCTTAATTATATATCTGTGAAAATTATAATGATTGAATATTAATAATTTTTGCATATAATCGAATCAAAACAAGATCCCAAATCACTATATTTATCTTATACATTATAGTTATTGTAAGATTCCCTCTACTTGTGAATAGTTGAAAAAATGAATAAGTGGCATGAACATTAAGGAACGGAGGGAGTAGGTCACTTGATCTTTTGTTGTATGTAAAGCATGAGATGTTTTGTGTTTATAATAATAATAATAATAATAATAATAATAATAATAATAATAATAATAATAATAATAATAATCAAATAATAATAATAATAATAATAATAATAATATTATATCCTAAGTTAAACGTTTTAGTTTAATATCATTAATCTCAACTTTAAAGTTATATTATTAATCAATATTATTAAATAGTAAATATAAATCCAAAAATATATCATTATTAATATTGAAATATTTGTCCAGATTAATGTCAATCCAAGTTAAATATTTAACAGAAATTAAGATTAAATAGTAAAAATTAATCCATGATTAATATTAATCCAAAGTGTAATATTAAGCTAATAATAGTTAAATATTAATCAAAGATATACTCGGTATTATTAATAATAGTTAAAATAATCCTATATTAATATTAATCCAAAGTTAAATATTATTTGAGATTAAATACAAAGTTAAATATAAATCCATGATTAATATTAGTCCAAAGTTAATATTAACCTAAGTTAAACAATTAAATATTAATCTAAAAATATTATTAATAATGTTTAAATATTAATCTCTTATTATTATGGTAAATATTATATATTAATCCAAGATAATATTAATCAAAGATAAATATTTCAGTTCAGTTATGTTATGTTCAGTTCAATTGATTTCAGTTAATGTAAACGAACCTTATTTTTACTACTGTGCAACGAGAGAAAGAAAGTGAGAGATAACCAAAGTAATTAGAACTTCTCTCGAGATTGGGAACAATTTTCATCTCCACTCCTTGTGTCTTTCGAAACACTATGTGTTGCGAAGATATTTAATAGTCAAATTAGGTCATGTTCTCGTCAACTTATTTCTATAAGTTTCAGTACAAATAAGTTTAGTTCAATAATAATAATAAGTTCAGTTCAGTAAAAATAAGTTCAATCTTTAAGAAATTTGTTAAGGTTTCAGTAAAAATAAGTTCAGTTCAGTACTAATAAGTTCACTTTAGTACTAATTATTTCAGTACAGTAGTAATAAGTTCAGTTCAACGAATTTCAGCTGACGAGAACAGGGCCTTAGTGTATTAACAAATAAACAAAATTAAATTGGAAAAACATATGGAATGGAGATTAATCGCTAGTTAGCTAGACAACCCTTTTTTTCCCCTCCCCTCATCACACAAATCTTTATTCATATTTTTCTTAATTAAATRCCTCTTCTTCTCTCCATGAAAAATGAGTCAACGTTGGAATGTTGGAGACTTATAATCCTTATGAGATTTTCCTATTTGTATTAATGTATAATAATCCTTAAACATTTCCACTAATATAAAATAAATATAAAGACAACCCTTAATACTTAATTTAATTTTTAAAATTAAGATTAAGAATTGTACACTAACACTTAATTAAACCATGAAATAAAAGAGCAACATAGAAACATTGATACAACTTCATCGGTTTCATTTTATTTGCAAAAAATATACTCTTATATATCTTTGTCAATACACTACATTTTATAACTTTTACAATATTGCGTATAAATAAAATTTATAAAAGGTTAATATTCTAAATTTGAAAACAATTCAAACAAGGTTTGATTTGACTAGTTTTATCCTCATGCGTTAGTCTTAGTGCATTGTCAAAGTGAACAATATGAAAGAACAATGCAAGAGTCCATGTATTCCACACTTCTTTGTTAAATTAAATAGAGGAACAACTGAACAAGTTCAGAGTACTTAAGGCGACGTAATGTTACGTAACATATTCAAGTAAACTTTCAATTTTACCTTACTGTCCATTCATTTTTTTATGGGTACCTTACCTCACATTATTTGAAAGATTTTCAATTCACCTACCAATATTGCAAGTCCATATCATAGCATAGCTTAATTATAAGTTAACGATTTTCCAATTATATAGCGAAGTAAAGCCCACTCTAATCTCTCTAAGCCACAAAGCAAATTAGGAGGCAAAAAAACCATTGGTAATCCATTCATTTCATGGRTAACCCTATTAAAAGGTTAACCATAACTCAAGATTTTGACTTGTTCATCATTTACCACTTCAAGAAACTTCAACATATTTGGAAATTGATGTATGATAATCGAGCTTGCTTGTATTGTGTCATTATTTTTGAATTTTGACCCTCATATATATGCCACGTATGTACGCTACTATTTCAATTTTACAAGTACAAAAATCCAAATATCATTGTATTGGAAAGGAGAAAACACAAAATCGTCATAGGAGTTTACATAATACTAGGGTTTAGATTTGGTGGTAAATTAAAGGATTTTGAGATTGATAATTTTTTTTTTCAATCATTCAAGGGAAGGACAATTGATCAAACATATGCTAAAGAGTCCAGACAATAGTTATGTGACATACTTATTTAAAAGGTGACATAAACTTTATGTAGATTTTTAATACGATTTAGTGTTAATTATACTTGTAATGGATATTATAAATAAAAAAATTATGCAAATAAAGGGTTTAAATTTCTACACTTTTTTAAATACATGGATTTGAAAAAAAAATACAAAAGTGGTTGAAAAACTTAATTATCCTACAAAATTGATTACCCTAATGGCCGGGTAAAGATTGAGGGTTCGTGTACATGTTCGATCTGTAAATTGTACTATTCTAGTGACTCATTCGCGCGACAAAAAATCTACAAAAAATGTCCATATGATGAATAAGTGAAATTGTGCTATTCTAAGTCTCAGAAAAGTTTGTCCTACAAATGACTTTCCGAGAAAACAAAGTCTGAAAATTATAAGAGTTTAGTAATAGGCACTTTGGCAAACGCCAAACATACCTCTAGTATTTTAATTTCACTGTTATAGTGTTGTTGCACCAAGAAATTTTGCCAAAAATAACCCAAAACTTTTTTTAAAAATTTTCTTTGCATTACAAAACTTTGTAGTAAAACATTTAATAAAATGATTTCTTCAAGAAATCCATTAATTAATTAACTAGGGCTCATTAACTACTCATTCTCCTCTATTACTCCCTCGTCTTTTTTTACTTGCATCATTGTAAATTTTAAGGTTTTTTAGTAGATATTAATAAGAGAAGGTTTACTTGCATCATTGAAAACTATTTAATTGAAAGCTGTTAGTGGGTGAGCATTTGTATAGATGAAATTGAAGTGAGAAAAGTAATAAATGTGATTTAAGTTTTTTTTATTCAATTTGAGAATATGTTATTAAATGTTGAGAAGTTTACACACTTAAAATAAAAATGATGCAAGTAATTTAAAATATCATTTAGGTATACGGTGCAAGTAAATAAAACGAATTTCTAAATTTCAAATGGATTATCAAATCCCCTAAGCTAGAATATTCTTTTTTTTTTTTTACTGGAAGGAGAAAATAACATTCATAATAAGTCATATGACATCTACATCGGATGCATACATGAATCAAGAAGATCTAAAATACGCAAAACAAATTTCACATGCAATACAACTAAATACATACTCGAGCTAGGTCTATCTATTATCATCCGAGATGAGTTAGGTACTTCACCGCTAGAGGGTAACCTAGTTTTCAATTCTTTCCTTTCAAAAATATAAATAAAAAATAAAAAAATTACTCAAGTGCAATTCCTAAAAGGATTAAATCAATAATGAAATTTCTTTATCTACGATATTTGTGCATCTTTACGGGTCTAGATCTTCACAACTTGTGCTATAGTTGCCGTGAACTTGTACCATGTATTATTTTTTCTTGGACCATCATCATCTTTCCCCACTTTTTCAAACCTAGAAATGAAAAAATACCACAAATTTGTCATAGAAGCAGAAAAATAAAACCCCAAAAGAGGATTGATAACTACCCTAATGAAAGATTCACTTATTAACCAAAATCTACTAAAAAACTGCATAAAGATAAATTAATAATAATCTAAGTTCATAATGTTCATAAGATGATGCAAATAATTAGTCAATTAAAGTCATATAGTCTAATATTATAAATACTTTTTCGAGATTCAATCGCACAACAATATAATGAAAATATGACAACATTAATATGTATAAATTTGTAAAAACTGACGTATGCAACGTGTATATTAATTAACTAGTAGTATATATATATCAGGATAAAACTATAATCTGCCAAGTGCCTAATTTATTTTGGTAAAACTTAGAGCCTAATTTATTGGATAGTTTTGTTTTTATTTAAAAGAAATGATCGAATTTTTAATTAAATAGCTGAAGATAACAATGAGTTAAAGGTAGTTAGTTGGCTGAAAATTGGTTAGAGTACTCAAAGAGTGAAAAAAGTGAGTACCAAAGAGTGAAAATAGTAAGAAGTTAGGGCCTAATTGTTGTGTTTATGATATTTGTTGTTTGACATGTAGTTAATTTCTCACACTTGCTTAGGCTATATTTATATTTGTTTTGAATATCACATGATTTAAATAGGAAAATGATAAATACAATCCTTTGGGCTAAATAACCAAGGGACGTGGTAATATTAATTTGTTAAAATCAAGCATTTATTATATCGATTTACGTGTGATATTATCATGCATTCATAAATTTAAAATATAATAATATCTTATACATAACCCTTAAAGCTACATATAACATTACTCATTATATTAAAGGATTATCTAAATTCAAAGGTGAATATACTTTTATAGGGTTTTCTAAACAATTGTAATTATATCAAAGTAGTACTTAATTCATAAGGATCAGAGTAAACTATTCAAGTATATTCAAATTAACCCCCACCCCCAAACCACCACCACCGCACACACGACACAACTTCATCTACTCTCCCAAAAATCACTTTTTCCTCATGCTTCCACATCATTTCTTTATTTTTATTTTTTTTTGACCAAAATTGTAGACGTTTTGATTTTCCTTTTCACACATACCAACTAAGGGTTAATGAGTCGATCTAAACCGAGTCTTTGGATATTTTGAGCTCGTTTCATGACGAATGTCTCGAAATCGAGCCGATTTGAGTTTTTTCGAGCCTTAAAAATGAAGTTCAAATTATATTAATTAACTCCACTTAAGTGTGAAAACCATATATAAACAATATAGTATTTATTTTTAAAATATACTCCTTCATTTTTTATTAGATGTTCCATATTAATTGACAGGGTGTTTAAGAGTTGATTGAGTTAGATAAAATAAATGAGTAAGTTAGGTAAAAAAGTGAGTGAATGAAATTTTATGAGAAAAAGTAATTTTGGGTGGATAGATTGGGTAAAAAGTAATGAAAGTTGACTTTAGAAAAGAGTAATTCATTAATATTAGAGTAAATAAAGTAGGTTAAAAGTAAAAAAAAATTGTAGATTGATTTGGAACAACTAATTGAAAACATTCCAAATGAAAAGTGAACAACTAAAAAAGGAGGGAGTATATATATATAGTTGATAGCTATGATTTTCTTTATTGCTTGACTTATCTATATCAATAGCATCTTGCCAATTTTTATGATTATTAAGCTAAATAAACACATAATAAAAATATTTCAAGCCTATTTAAGAGCTTCAGAGCCAAACATACATGTGGACTTGGCTCGTGAAAAWTTCAAGTCGAGCTCGAGCCATTGATGAACAGACTTGACTCGTTAACACCCTAGTACCAACATAGGTTGCACACATAACACATTATTTACCTTCAATATTCAATTTGCTTTGTCTTTCACCAAATAACTCTTCAAAAAAGAAACCGTTACTTTGCTCCTAATAACTCTTTAAATGTATTGTATACATGATAATTATGCAAATAAACCACAATCCAAGCAGAGCCGTTCCTGAGCTATTTGGGGCCCGGGGCGAACTAAAAATATGGACCCTGACTACTAATGCAGACCAAGTTCTACATTAGTCTCATGTAGTTTAGTATTAAGTTCATTGTCATGGTCATTCATATAAGTATCATCCACATTGTTTTGAGTAGGAAGTAGGAACATTAATCAGACAAGCAAATTAATAACATCATCTAGTAAACAAAGTAAATAATTATATCAGCATTCAAACTTTTATTTATTCACAAAAATCTTAAAAAAATGATTTTTTATTTTTAGTTTTTTTTAACCAATCAAGCGTTTCTTTAATATTTAAGAACCCAACAGTAGTACTCGTTAATTCGCAATTTCTCATTTAACTAGTAAAATACAATAGCTAATAGGGACATAAACACACATTATTTTAAAATAATATGCAAAACTCATTCATAATTTTTTTTTGCAAATTTTGTTATGATTAACTATCTAAGTAATTCAAAGTCCTAACTAAAATCAGATATTCAATTCAATATTCATAATATAAACACAAATCTAAATTCTATTTAAAAATAAAAATCAAATCAAACAAAAAAAATACATCAAAAGAAATAAAACTTCAAGTTCAACCGTTCAAACGAAAATTGTGCTTTTTWWAAAAAAAAAAAATGAAATGTGTGTTTAAGTATAAATGTTTGAGTTGATGTGAAGGATGTACTGTACTTAGAGTTTTTTTTTTTMAGTCYATGGGGCAATAGATTAAATAAGCCAGAGGCTAGTAGTACAGAGTTAGAAGAACAATGCTAGTTACTAGGATAATTACATGCCAACAGGTGATCCACCTGTTCAAAAGAGCCTAATGTAGTTAGGCTATCATAAGTTAAGCTACAATCATTGTCCAAAAACCAGTTACAATTTCTGATGGGAGCCTCCTGAATACATATATACCACTCCAAGCTACTATGTGAARCCAAAAAGAGCTTGACCAATCTATCTGCCCCTGCAACCTGTTGTCTAGTGGCTTTGTGAAGACCCTGCACCTCCAGTTCCAGCATGAGCCCCCTGCATGGTGTTGTGGCATTAGTGTATCTGTCAATATACTTTGATGTCCCTATGATGTTAGTGACAGCAACAAGTGAATCAGAGTAAAACGCACAGTGATGCCAGTTCTTGAGTTTGCTCCACAGTAATGCCAAGTGAATGGCCTTTTATCTCAGCATGGTTAGAGTCCAAGACCTGAAGCATTCCCCCCATTCCACTCACCCCAGTTGCCTGTATATCAAGCATACCACCCCAAAACTTACCTAGACCAATGTGCTTGCATTGAAACCAGCATCTACCAGGAGAATGTAGTTTGTCGGTTTGATAGGGGTTAACAGGAATGGTATTCTTAGAAGGGTATAGAGGCTTAATGGGTAAAAAGCCGATGTTTGAGTACTACAGTGCCAGAGTAGTAACAGAATTCCAAAAGGGTTCAAGCTTGTATCTTTGTAATTGAAAATTCCAATTGTTCCTTTCTAAGCCAAAGTTTCCAGGGCCATATGATGACCCCAAATAGATATTTCAGAACTTGTTGCTGTACTTTCTGTGTCTCTAGTTAATCATAGCCATTCCAAGAAGTTCTGTTAGCAAGAAATTGGAGGGGTAATAACTAGAGGCGAGACTTGTGAGTTAGGGTAGTCCCTTAAAGAGGAAAGGGACAGCTCAGGGCTAGTTGGGTAGAAAAGGGCAACCTCGTATGTGTCAGCACCCTATGGACAGTAGTGCTTTAGTAGGTGAAGGACCTCCCAAACACACTGCCAAAATGAAGATCTCAGTTGTAGGGGGTACAGGAAGTCTCCATTATTATACTCCCAATCTATATCATAGCATATAGCAATGGTTGTGTTGGATTATATAGTCCATAAGTCCTATGTACCAGATTCCTCCATGAGTCAAAATATTCCCTTGGCCTTCCAGGCACACTAAGTGGCATTCCCCCTTCCCCACCTGGTTCATAGTTTGATAATCCATGTTTATTTTAGAGGGAGGTCAATAGTCATTAGAGACAGATCCCACTTGGGATCCCTAAGAATGAAAGCTACTGTCCTTTGGTCTTCCATGAGGTCTAAAGGTCCCTGTACTAAGTTCCTCAGGCTACCAAAAGGGGTCCATTGATGGTGCCAAAAGCTAATGGTTGTCCCATCTCCTACAACCCACCTTGCACTTTGTTCAAAGACATGCCAAGCCTTCCCAATATCATGCCAGATATGGGAACCTCTATTAAAAGGAARTGGGGAATTTCTGTGGTTAATGTATTTCTCATGGATTAACTGTGTTGCAAAGGTGTTATTAGAGTGTAGCCTCCAAGCAAGCTTTGATAAGGAGATAAGGTTAGACAGATCCAAATCCCTAATACCCACCCCTCCTAAGGCTTTTGGACCAGTGATTTTAGCCCAAGARAAAAGGTTTAAGCCCTTAGAATCCCCACTATGTCCCCAATAAAAGTTTCTGATAGTAGTGTTGAGGCTAGACAGGATGCTCTTAGGRAGTTTAATGCATTGCATGGTGTAGTTTGGGATAGAAGTAAGAACAGAGTTAATGAGTGTAGTCCTACCTGCRTTAGTCAGGAATTTCACCTTCCAGGAGGCAAGTTTACTTTGCACCTTATGAAGGATGTGAATTAACTGGTTTTTGGTTGGTCTCTTATCAGTGAGAGGGAAACCCAAGTATAGGCCAAGGTCACTATGGTGTGGCATCCCAAGTTTAGAGGACATCAGATCTCTGATGTTAGTTGGAGTGTTTTTGGAAAAGTAGGCTTTGCTCTTAAGGAGGTTAACCCTAAGCCCTGACTTAGTAGCAAACTGGTCCAGAACACTCATAATGGTATCACAATTTCCCTCAGTGGCTTCCCCAAAGAGAACTATATCATCTGCAANCCCTGACTTAGTAGCAAACTGGTCCAGAACACTCATAATGGTATCACAATTTCCCTCAGTGGCTTCCCCAAAGAGAACTATATCATCTGCAAAGAWCAAATGGGAAATAGGAAACCTCTTCCTGGATAGGGTAATGYGAGTCCAGGACTGGTTAAGGCAGGCCTGGTCAATCAAAGTGGACAGATGGTCCATGCAGAGGATGAAGAGGTAGGGGAAAGGGGGTCTCCCTGTCTAAGTCCTCTAGTTGGTTGGAAGAAATCTGTTGGCTGACCATTAAACAAAACAGAAGAAGACACTGTGGTAACACAGCTCATAATCAAATCACAGGTCTGTTTATCAAAGCCCTTAGCACATAAGGTGTCCAAAATGAAATCCCATTCTAGTCTGTCATAGGCCTTTTCAAGGTCAATACTAAGTGTCATCCACCCCCTATTGCCTTTCCTATTTTTCATAGAGTGAAGTACTTCAGTAGCTATTAAGTAGTTCTGGTCAYTACCCCTCCCTGGCAAGAAACTACCTTGAGTGGGGCTAATAAGGGTTTGAAGGAGTGGTCTTAACCTCTGAACTAGGATCTTAGTAATGACTTTGTAGATTGTATTACAGAGGCTAATTGGTCTAAACTGTTTGACAGTCTCAGGATTATCAATCTTAGGAATTAGGCTGATAAGTGTCTTATTAAGGCAAGGTGGAATCTGTTTAGTCTCAAAAATGGTCCTCACAAGGGTTACAACATCATTTGCTAAGGTACTCCAATGTCTTTGGAAGAACAAGGGGTGATAGCCATCTACCCCTGGGGCCTTAAGGGAACCCATGCCAAAAACAGCCCTCCTCACCTCAGAGACAGTAGGTGGGTAGGTGACATTTGTCTCTCCAAAGGTCAGTGTATGTCTAATAGTGAAGGTATTGGCAGTGGACAAAAGATCAAGGAAAGAGTCATGGACAAGGGCCTTAAGCTATATGGGATCAGTAATCTGTTGTCCTACTCCATTTGTCAGAGCCACAATTCTATTCCTRTTCCTCCTAATTTTGACTGACTTGTGAAAAAAGGCAGAGTTCTTATCCCCCCCTTGTAACCACCCTTCCCTAGCCCTAGTCTGCCAGTAAAGTTCTTCTTTGAGGAGTACAACATCAAGTTCCTGGGACAGAGAACATTCAAGGTCCCAAAGGAAGGAGCAGTTTGGGTTGTGTTCCAAGGCTATTTGAGTACCTGCTAATCTAGCTAGCAAGAGTTTCTTGTCATGGAAGAAGTTGGGACAAGATGTTGTGGCCCAGCCTTTAATTTGTGAGGTTAGGGAAGAGAGTTTAGTGGGTAGTGGAGAAAGGGAATCTGGCCAAGCTGAATTAAGGAGGTCCAAAAAGGTTGGTTCACAATACCAAGCTGGCTCTAATCTAAAGGGTTTAGAGGGGGTAGCTGTGAGACCCGTAGGCAACTTAGTTCTAAGAAGAATTGGGGAATGGTCAGAGGAGTGTCTTGGCAGGTTGGTTACATTTGAATGTGGCCATAAATCAAGCCACTTATCATTAACCAAAACCCTGTCAAGTTTACACTGGATAGGCCTTAACTTAGATTTATTAGTCCAAGTAAAATGCAAACCAGTACTCCCCAAATCAATTAGTCCAGCATCTGCAATCAAAGAATTAAAGGCAGCACATCTACTAACAACCACTGGTCTCCCCCCCAGTTTCTCATGTTGATTTCTCACTTCATTAAAATCACCAAGCACGATCCAAGGAATATTGATATCAGAAGACATGCTAAGCAATTCAGACCAAGTTACTCTACGTCTACGGAATTTAGGGCTAGCATAAATACCAGAAAACACAAAAGACAAGTTCGGATCTTTTACCTAGACTACCCCATGCAAGGAGTGGAGGTCCTTTCCAATCGGAGTAAAACTTACTTTGGTGGAATCCCACAACAGCAACAGACCACCAGAGAAACCCTAAGGTTCGGCATAGTCCCAAGAGTCAAAGGGCAGGGTATCACAGATTCACAGATTGCTTTGGTATTGACAACAGAAGTTCTTGTTTCGGTGATGAGGAGCAAACTTGGGTTATGGTGTTCAATAATGTGTGCCACATGCTTCTTGAAACTGGGGCGGGCAATACCCCTAGCATTCCAGGCGACAATATACATATCAGCTGGAATTATCAGTGCATGGAGGTTCCCTTGAATCTCCCGGTTCAGCAGAGTTTGCATCCTGGTCCAAGATCTCTTTTTGGCTAGTGGTGTTAAAYTCTTCGGTTTGAGAATCACTGACGAGGTCATTTTTCCTTCKTGTTCTTTGACAGACTCCATCTTGATGGTGATTTTCTGGGTGTTCTCCACCACCCTGAATAGGTGGAAGGAGTTGGAGTAGCTGCCGCATACAACCTTCGTACATTCGGAAGTCAACAAATAGATCTGRCTCGATGGAGGTAAGATCGYCTGAGGATCCAYCAAGAATAATACATCGTCCCCCAAGTGGATRGTGTCGTTGCTGTCTGGGAGGCTCCTTAGCCACGCTTCGAATGGTCTTGCTGCGATAGGAAAGGATCCTCGCAGATCTTCGATATTCGGGATATGACCCGGAACATGCGTCTCCCCCCCATCCAGACTCATCAGAAGGTCTAGAAAGGGGAGGTCCACAGTCATCGTGTCCAGGATGAAACGTCGGATCTGGTGGAGTGGTATCGGAATCTTGTCCTCCACTGTCTGAGCAAAGAAGAGGGCCTTGGTGGGGTCCACTTCGATGAAGGTCCATACCGGCAGTTTGTTCCAAAGTAACAGTGGGGGTGCATGGATTGGGTGTTTGATGAAGATGGTACGGTCTGGTGAGATTGGGGGGTGTTTGTAGGTAGCAGGATGAGGTGGTGAATGTTCTGGGCTTCGGGGTGGTGGTGATTGAGAGGAGTCTGAAGAGGTAGGAGCTGAAGGAGCCATGAGAGAGGTAGTTTTTGTGGAGTTGTAGGTGTGGTACATGAATGGATAGGGTAGGAGTGGTTGGTAGATAAATAGATAGGGTGGCRGACGTGTTTGGTCCCTGTTGAAATAGAACCTTCCGGATATCCAGTTGTATGTCACTATCTCCTGCACACGTGACAACCTTAATGCACGTTTTGTTAATCACGTGGGAGATAGGTTGCACATGAGCATTAGAAGTCACGTGATTGCTTTTCAAAATCATGTTTGAATTTGAAACTTCCCGCTCAYAACAAAGCCCAACAGTGGATGCAAGCTTTRCGTCCTYTTCAGGCGGCCCAACATCCAGGTCGCGGTTTCCCATAACCAGRTGTTGCTCRCCGTCTGTGCCTGATTGGTCGCCGTTTCCCGTGTTCACAGGCTTCCAGGACAGAGTCATAGTTGTTCGTTTCTTATTCTTGCGTCTCTGCTTTCTCCGTTTACTCTTTGAGCTAACAACCCTTATCCATGGTTGCTCCGGTTCCATGTTGGTGTCAGGTGTTGTGGGCACTGCAGGGCCAGTRTGCTCTGAGTTTAGTGGGCCAACCGAACCAATGCTACCCTGATCTGCTGAAGTGGGTACCTGGGTGGTGACACACAGGTGTCCAATTGTCTTGCAGGAGGAGCACCATTTCGGGAATTCTTCCCAAATCAACTTTTGTTCGAAAGACCCCAGCCAAATTCGATCTTTTGGTGGTTTGGATATGTCAACAAGGACTTGGATCCTAGCAAATCGCATTTGATTTCAGTTGATTGCCTTGTCATCCGCCATAAGAAAGGTTCCAATAGCATCACCAATGTTTCGAAGGAAATTTGGGTCATGGAACTCTACTGGTAATTCCGGTAGAGTGAGCCAAATTGGGAACTTAGAAACAATTGCTTTGGAAGCCTGYAAGCCCGGGTGCCAGTCRTGGATGGAGAGGAATTTCCCATTGATAGCCCAAGGTCCATGTTGGGTTATCCAGGCTCTTAGGGCAGGGGAGGAGGGTGTGTAGATATAGAAGCCCTTACCAATGGATACAAGAGTCGGTTGTGTCTTGAGCTTCCATATTTTTGTCAGTTGTAAGCGTAGAAAATCGGTGGAGAAGGATCCCCCCACAACTTTGACTATCAGCGATTGTTCCCATTTAGCAAGCAGTGAAGTAGAGATGGTAGGTGGGATGGGTATGAAAGCATCTGTGGTGGTGTTGAAGGAAGAAGGTGGTCRCGGGTTTGTGTCGGAGTGGTGGTGGGGTAAGGAAATGGTGGACGGAATGGATGAGTTAAGAAGTATCTCGGAATAGGACTTACCTTGCCTCGGTGATGTACTCTGGTGGTCAGATGGGGTAGTCGCAGTCGAAAGCTCCGTCGTTGCCGTTGTGCTCCTGGAACATACCACCTGTCCTATGACTATCTCTCTCTCACTTTGGCTGTTTCTCTCTCTAACACTCATCTTTTTGTCAATACAAGCATTTTTCAATTCATTTTTGATTTTTGGTTGATTTTGTTTTTTTTCACCAACTACTGTACTTAGAGTTGACCTATGYTATTGTTCACAATTTTAGYAATAAACGGGAATTTTAAGTATAAACTAGATTGTACCCATGCAATTGCACGATATACGGAGTACATTAAAAAGTAAAAATGATTTATTGCACGAAATATTATTAAATAACAAGAAATTGGAGAAAAAATGATCGTGACTATGAAATTGAAATAATATATTAGAGCATATTTTCTAAAAAAAAAATTAGAAAATAACGTAAAAATATAAACAATTGATAATTTACATACAAACTTTTTTTTGAACTTGTATTAGTAGTACACTGAACTTTTTAAACCAATTTTTATTAAATTAATAGCAACTACAGTACGTAGTACGTTCAATCCATTCCATTTTTTAAGTGAGTTTTAATTATTGATAATAATTGAGCATTATTTTGGTGTGRCGGATCGGATTTGTACCTGAATGAAAAATGCTTAACGTAAATCAAGCTTTTGATACTTCTAGTAGTTTTCTCAATTTGTATTACAGAGTATTATATTGATATGGGTTTGATGTTAAAATTGTATGGTTTTTTATGCCTATTAAACTAAATATGGTTATTGTTTACTCTTAATTTTTATTTTTTTAAATAATAAAATGTAGTTTAATTGGATTTTTGYAGGGAAGAATTATTGGAAGGGTTATTTTGGAGGGAAGTTTCATGGTGAGAAGTTGAGGTAGCTTTTTAAGATTGGATCGAATTCTTTTAAGTAAATAGATATTAGAGTTGACGTATGMWWWAAWRRTTTT
>SNQN01004798.1:0-27719 GCA_008642245.1 Bassia scoparia | reverse complement strand
TTTWYGGYAAAAWTTWYGYAWTTRKWTWGYAAATGATTTGTTATAAAGCGTGAATTGCAGTTTTGGCAAGATTAAGTGCATGATARCTGTTTTGGAATTTTGCAGAGATGGACACGTGAATATGTGATACAATGAGAAGCAATTTTTTTAAACATTGAAGCGTAGCTGCCGTAGCACGCACTTAGTAGTGAAGAGAATTAATGAACCCTGGGCGTAGGCCCTGCTTGCCCCACTGCACCCCAGGGTRGGGCCTAAAAGGTTAGGGTTTGTGAAGAAGTTCTTCAATGTATACTKAGTCATATGACYAAAGTAGACATACTCAATTTGAGATTCAAAATAACATGGATCCACCATTGATAATAATGTATTRGAGTGCATAATAAGTTTACAAAATAGCATAKCCCCCTTTTCTTATTATCAACAAAATTTAAAAGTTRTCWAAACAATTTAGCTCGTGGATTTGCTTGAACCTTCACCGTATCATAGCCTTGAATTTTGCTRAATTCTTGACCCTGAKCTTGGCCTAATATTCTAGGCTTGGCCCGATCCACCGAAATTCCCCCCAAATCTGAGTCCCGCAGAGCCTCTAAATTGGTTTTGAAACTTAGCATTACCACTCATCATTTTCCCTGGAGGAACTCCTTGACCTTCGGAAGCTCTTGGTCTTATTACGGCAACGCTTGATGCATGATCAGAACCTTTTCTTGACCCCAATTCTTTACTTGATGTTAATCCTAATTGTCCTTCCCCTGAAACTCCTCCATGGACTCGGCTTGAACCTCCGAATTTGTTTTGAAACCATGCATTATTACTACTACCCATATGTGTTTGATCTTGCGCAACTCCGTTATCCAATGACACACCTGATCCTTGACTTAATCCCATTGCTTTAGTTGATTTAAAACCCTTACCTTGATCTAAAACAGATTCTCCTCCTTTGAAGGCTTCGCCGGAACCTCTGAATTTCCCCCCAAAATTAAGTCCTCCAGATCCTTGGCTTGATAATGATGGACTTGAACCTTGTCCTAACCCTACTGCTTGACTTGTACTCGGTATTTCTTTGGAAGTTTGTCGCGAACCATCAAAATTTCCTCTTAAATTTAATCTCGATGAGCCATCGAATTGATTTTGGAGCCTAGCATTACCACCAAAATTTCCGCGGTTTAATGCTTGACCGGAACCTTGGTCCGACCGAGATACATGATCGGAACCTTGACCAGAACTAACAACTTCTTTATTTCCCGCAACATTGAATCCTTTGGAAAATCCAACTTGCTTATGAAAGTTTAAACCACTTTTCATCATATTTGCTTGATCTTGGGTCGTTCCTTGTGTTGAAGCTACAACATTCTTATTATTACGTGCGTCAAAATTAAATCCTCCACCTACTTGTTTGTTGAAGTTTACATTCTTGTCTAATTGTCCACGACCGCCAACTTGTGCATTACCTTTGTGTTAATAATCATTCAAAAAATGAAAAGGGGCGAGTTCATATGAGTTCACAACTTCACACTATAGTATAAAGGCATGTGTAATGAGACGTGAATTTGAAATTAAATGTGCAATTTTTTAATGTCTTATTACCATTTTTAACATGAAAATTGAAATGCATCTTTTAATTGCCGACCTAAATATTCTTATACAACAAAATGTGTTTAATCAAGTAGCAAAAAAATGTACATTTCATATCTTTCAAAAATAGACATTTATTTATTTATCACGTAAAATATTTTTGTTTTAAAAAAACCCTATGCAAATTCATTTTAGACTTTTAAAATCTTCATTATACTTGTTTTGCATGCTTGTTATTTTACACTTTATTATACTAATTAAAATCAATATTGGTGTAAACCAAAAATTAATGTCACCAATTAATTGAACTTTCTAATTATGTTTTTCACCTTGGTTTCGTAGGGCTCCTGCTCCAAGCAAAATGGGTATAAATGTTGCTTGAGTTGTAGTTATTGTTACCTGCACATTTTGAAATCAAACAAATAGAAAAAAGATGCATTCGTTAAGTTAGTAAATTTGATCAATAAAAAAAATCTAATATCTTTATCTAAATAAAATGAAGTTAGTTTTCTTTACATAGAGTATAAAGATGACATGGGGGATGAGTGATGCCATCAGAACTTATTCAAAAGAGAAGAACAATAATGTCACTAATTACAAGAGTTAAAAAGGATGAAACTCTTTATATATTTTATCTGTTTGTTTCTCTTTTTTTTTCCTTTTTTTTTTTAAAAGTTTGGATGATATAGTTTAACTATGTATTTGTGGTGAGGTTGGGAAAAGATGAAATGAAGTATTTATAGCATGAGAAAGAAGTTACTGGATTACTTCTTAACCACATGTTAATAATAGAAAGTTCTAAAACAATGCTTTCTAAATCTTTCAATGCCAAATATAGAAACTATATGTATGTGTTTAATAGAAATTAATTTTGGGAATTTTCATGGGGTACCCTTAGCTTGAAATTTATGGAATTTCACGTGGTGCCCTGAGCATTTTCAAAATTCATGTGGGGCCCCATTTTACCAAAATAATTCATAAGTAAGACAAAATGACAATTTTGTTGAGTTTTTTGGGTTATAAAATGATAGGGTTGAAAGATGAAATTTCATGAATAAGTTTAGGTATCAAGTGAAACACGTGAAAAAATACAAATTGAATGTCATTTTTCGTAATTTTTAGACCAAAAAACTCAACAAAATTACCACTTTGTCTTACTTATGAATTATTTTGGTAAAATGGGGCACCGCATGAAATTTGAAAAAGTTCAGGACACCATGTGAAATAACATAAATTTCAAGGGCACCCCATGAAAATTCCCTTGTTTAAGAATTAGCATAAGTATCAACATTGGATTATTATTTTAGGATTTTTTTTGTCATTTACCACCTTTTATTTACCGAAATTCTAAAACTCTCACCTTTTGGTTTTTTAATATTTTAAACTCCCACCTTTTACTACCCATTTCTTTGTAAACTCCGACCCATCTTTAACTCTGCTACTTTTTCTGTTAAGTTGAAGATTATATTTGCAAAAGCATTTTAATTTGAAACATATACTTTTGCTAAGCTAATTGTGTTTTAGATCATGAAAATTTAAGCTTAATATTTGGATTACTTTGAATAATAAGCTTAAAGATGGATGAAGATGAGAATATAGTAGAATGGGGGTTTTGTTTGGATTGGTAAAGAGGAGAATTGAAGAAGAAGGAGATGTATGTGTTGAGGTGAATGAGTGAATGTTGTGGGAGAGTTGAAGGAGAAAAAGAGAGTAACAAAGCAATTAAAGAGAAATGACGAAAATAGCCCTAGATTTAAAAATTTGTAACGAAGGGAGGTTTAGAAGTTTTGGAAGTAAAAGGTGGGAGTTTAAAATAAAAAAAAATGTGGGGATTTCAGAATTTCGATAAAGAAAATGTGATATAGGACAGAAAATCCATTATTTTAAGGTGTATTTCTTTATTTGGAGACGTTTCTATAAATTCTATCTAACTTTCATTAAGTTACACTATTTTTTCTCAACATTAAGCATGATACTGAGGAAGGGGTTTGGACTTTGGAGCGATGACTCTAACTTCACATTTGATCCTTGTGATTACGGGATGGATCCTCATATTTTTCCTTTTCTATTGTAAATATTTACCTGTCATTATGAGTTGTGACTCATTTGCAAAATAAAAATAAAAGATAATTTTTTTTTAAAAAAAAAGCTTTCAAAACTGTACAATAAGCATGATACTTTAAAAATATTTAACCTCAAAATTAAACGTACCCCTCCGTTCCTAAATGTTTTACCTATTTCAGTTTAATACGCATGTCAATGCACGTTTTATTTTGATCATATCTTTAATTATATATACATTATTAAAAATTATATAAAGTACATATTCTTGCAGTACTCACTGAGATGAATCAAGCAAGTTCATGACTATATTTTAACTTATATGTTAGGAGAAATTTAGAAGATTCTCTCATATTGTGAATAGTGTAAATATTATAAATGTATAAAACTTTTAGGATCGGACTGAGTATTAATCTCTATTATATAAGGGAAGGGGGGAGGTCGCGGTGGTGTTCCCCTGAAATTACCCTTCTACCCCCTTCCCTTTTGCAAATTACATATACATGCCATCAAATAAAGAGAAGCAACACAACGAAAATTTAAACATACAATTACCAAAAATTAAAACAATCAATACCATGTATGCAAGAATGAAGGGAATTATATTGCACAAATCATTAAATTACATATTCATGAGAACAAATTGTTGTTTATACAAGACATAATAATAATATTCCTATTGTATAATTCAAATGATCACTGTATGAAAAATTGTATTACTAAAATCAATTACAATAAAAAATCAATTCCAATTACAAACTAAAACTAAGAAATCGAAGATTGTGACCATCCTCCATTGGTATGAATAAGATTAAATCGCGTGCATAAAATTAAAGGCAAGTGGTATGAATAAGATTTGTCGTTGATTACTATCATTTAGTACTTTGATCGGCTAATCTAGATGATATTTGTTTAAAAATCTCTATTATATAAGCCAGGGCAGTTATGATGTTCCCTATGAAAATACAACATATACTACCCTTAATTAGTATAAATTTGAAATAAATAATTAAATCATATTCCTAAATAATTCAATGTTAGATTATTGGTAGTACAAATCAAACATGATTTATTTTAGGAAAGAAATTTTACCATTAATATGTGAATCAATTGAAATCCTTGACATTAATTTACAAAATCACAGTTAGAAACCAATATCTTTCATTAGTTTACAAAATCACGATCAAAATAAAAATCTTTCATTTTTTTTACAATTATTAGTAACCAAAGAAAATAAAGATGCAAAATGAAAATCATTGTGATTTACGAGTATATGTCATTAATTAATCAAAACAATTATTTATAGACATTAGAGATGATAGTATTTTAAAATTTATATATAATTTGCAAACTCTATAAAAGAAATACGATTCTATTCTCATTCTAGAACATTTTTTGTGGACTTCCCAAAATATTTTTAATCTCTATTATATAAGTCAAGGGGGAGCAATGGTGTCCCCTTATACAATGACTTATTTGTCCTTTGGTAAATATAAAATAACATATTTAAAACTCCCTCAATTAATTCATTTCCTATTTAAAGTTTTCAATTAAAAGAAATGTTTTAAATTTACCAAATAACCTAATACTTACCAAAAAAAAATAAAAAACCTATGACTTAAAAGTTAAAACATTCGGGTAAAAAAAAATCTATGATTGAAAACTAACCTAATTTTCATTACAATCATAATTCAAAGAGTGTCAAATTTAATACGGAGTATTACATAACAAATTTATTTATTTATTTTTCAAGTCTTAAACACGCATAGCGTACACCAAAAAACTAGTTTTTTATACCCGAAGTAGTAATACTTAGACATAGTAGAGTAATCTTCACCCTAGAAAAACTAGCTATCTCATCATATGATGTTTCGCATGTGGAGTGGACTATCGTTTGTGAAGGAATTGTGTCCTCAGTCAATTGTGCAATTACTAAATATATAAATAGGACATTTATAAAGATAATTAAGTTAATTATTATTAGTAATTATATTTGCTTGCTAGAGAATAAATATAATTAGTGGGTCAATATTGATTGGGCCACAACTAATATAATTAATCCTATAAGGTCACACATAAAGAATCAATTGAACGATATGACTTAAGATATTGGATATATGAGTCAGCAATCGATAAGGATAAAAGAATTAGATTCGTTTATCCTATCTTACTAGGATAAAAGAATTAGATTCGTTTATTTTATCTTACTGTGTCTATATAAGGGATATAGCATCAGTAAAGAGAGATCATCTCAGTTTTCATATTTTGTTTCTCTCTAAATCGGAAACCAGTAAAAGTAAGAGCACATCTCTTACGTTCTAGCAGACGTTGGTGTTTCAATTGATTCTGGGTGGACTAAGTAGAGGAGCAACATTTGAGGCTCTCAAGATTATCTTTGCTCGCTTACTTTGTGGAATTCACGCTACAAAGGTATATCTAACTCCTATTATGTAATTTGTATTAGTTATATGCATGAGATCCTGTTTTTAGATGTTTAGGAAGCGTTCCTGAAATTCCGCTATCTCATCTACTATGTTCCTACAGTTTGTGACTTAGTGTGAGAGTGAAATTGGAAAGTTCGATTTTTTTTAATCAAGATTGTAAGTGAAACTTAGAAAGTTATTAATTTTTTCCTTCAATAATAATGATAATATTAATATACTTTATAGGAAAAATTGCGCTTTCCCACCTTATCAAATATAGATTTCGTAAATTCCCACCTTTTGATTTTTTTTTTAAAAAATTTCCCACCTTATCTTTGCAAAAACGTTACAAACTCCCACCACTAACGGCTTGATGTTAACAGATCTATTAAGTGTGGGGGTATTATTGTAATTTCCATCCTTTTGCTTCTTTCAACCCCAGCCAAATCCTCGAGGCTCCTATTCAACTCATTCCCTTCTCCTTTCTTCTTCCTCTTATACTTCAATGTATTCACCTTACTTCCGTTCTCCTTTCTTCTTCCTCTTACTTCTTCTCCAATATAATTCACTAACAAACCTCACCATTCACTCTACTGTAATTGTTGAATCACATTGTTGATCAACAACAACAAACAAAATCAAAACAAAATCTAACAACAACCCAACAGCAAATTCAAATTCAATTTTAATGGAAAAATATGAAATTTTGGGGGTTTTTGATTCAAAATTTTTGGGAATTTGAGTTGGTATGTTGTAATTGGAAAGAGGGCCAAGATCCAATGGTGAAGAAAGAAAGGGGGCGGTTTTGGTTCAAATGCTCTGCGAGTGGTGGTGGTTCACACTAGATTTGTGACAGGGGTACGAGGTGGTGTGAGTGGTGATCTGAGGTGGTGCGAGGGGAGCAAGTGATGTGGATGTGGTGTGCAAGTGATTTTCTCGGTTAATGTGAAGGATGGGAGGTTGAAGATGGTGGTTAGGGTTCTTGCTTGATGATGGTGTTGGGAGGTATTGAATGGTGTAAAGGTTGTTGATGATAGAGTGAGATGTTACCTAAATTTTCAACCGTGATTGAGCCAAAAGTCGAATAAACAGTTAAGTTTTTTTTTGAAAAAGGTAAAGATTTTATTAAAGCAAAGAAGCAGGAACAAACAAACACAGGGAACAACCAAAACAAACCAAAACAACAGAACAAAATAGCCCCAAACAAACAGGGCAAACCAACAAAAACTAAAAGGACCTAACCAACCAGACTAAACCATCAGAGCTCTAAGCCAGTTCTTAGTGACGACACTAGTTTTTTTAGGCATAACTAGAGAAATTCTGCAAAAGACATCCCGGAGCAAATCATCCATAGCCATTTCGGGACACCTAAGCTGAAAATGCCACAAAGCCAAGTTTCTTTGTTGCCAGATGAGATAAAGAAGACCAGCAAAGCAAGCACGAAACACATTCCTTTTGAATCTCCCACGTATCTGACACAACCAATCATTACAATGTTCCAGAGACAAAGGAAAATACTGCAGTTGAAGTCTCACTTGTAACTGTTTATAACATCGTTGGCTATAAATACAAGCAAAGAATAAGTGGTTCACATCCTCATTCTCCAAACCACAAAGAGGGCAAGAGGCATCATCAATATAGCCATAAGACTTCAAAGTAGCCTTAACACGGATCCTTCTCCATAAAATCATCCAGCAAACAAAATTAAAACGAGGGATCTTAAGTCTATTCCATGCCCATTGACTCCAAGGAACCACATCTGCCTCAGCCTGCAACCATTGATAGCCACTAGCTACCGTATAACCAGAAGAATTGTGCAACCAAACGTCCTTCTTGTATCCATCTTTAAAAGTTTCTTTGATCTTCCATAGCTGTTTCCATGTCCAGCTAGAGGTAGACTTACAGGGAAGTCTTTTCCAAGTTTTCTCCTTGAGATACAAATGAGAGATCCATTTAAGCCAAAGGCTATCCTGCTTCCGAGCAATATCCCAAATAAACTTTCCAAGAAAAGCAATATTCCACAGCACACAATCATGAATACCCAAACCACCTTTATTCTTAGGTCTGCAAATAATATCCCATGAAATAGGGGGGGATTCTAGTAGAAGAAGCTTTCCCATCCCAAAGAAAATTCCTACAGATGGCAGTCACATCCTAAAAGACCTTCTTAGGGATAATAAAAATATTAGCCCAATAGGAATGCAGAGACAGAAGGACAGAATTGACAAGAATAGTCCTACCAGTGTAGGAAAGAGAGCGGCATCCCCAAGTCTTGATTCTGCTTGTGATCTTATCAACAAGAACCTGGAAATCATCCTAAGACAACTTCTTAGAGCTCACTTTCACTCCCAAATATCGAAAAGGGAGCCTATCTTCCTGAAAGCCACTCATCTCAATGATATATTGTTTAACTTCAGAATCCACATTGCAGAAATAGACATTGGACTTGCCAGTGTTAGCTACTAAACCAGAAGAGGCAGCAAAAGTAGCAAGGCAACGGAGAAGAAGAGAAATAGAATCCTTATCCCCTCTGCTAAAAACGATCAAATCATCAGCAAAGACTAGATGATTAAGCCAAAGAGCTCTGCACTTGGAGTYAAAGTGAAACGTTTTCTCTGCCCCTGCTAGGGCTAGAAGACGAGAAAGATACTCCATAGCCATCACAAAAAGCAGAGGAGACATAGGGTCACCCTGTCGTAAGCCTTTCTTGCTAGGGAAAAAGCCCTCCAGACTCCCATTAACACAAAGAGAGAAATGCGGAGAAGAAACACAAGTCATAACAAGAGTGATGAAGTGAGGAGGAAATTGAAAAGCAATAAGCATTTCTTCAAGAAATTCCCAACGGAGTGAATCATAAGCCTTTCTGATATCCACCTTGAGCAAGCAACCACTAGGGGAATTCTTCCTCCCATAGCCAGACACAATATCCTGAATAATAGCAATATTATGAAAGATCTTACGACCTTCAATAAAGCCAGTCTGATTAGGAGCAATAAGATCGAGAAAGAAGCACTTCCTTAAGCTGAAGACTCAGAAGCTTGGTGATACACTTATATACAACATTGCAACAGGAAATCGGCCTAAAGTCAAGCACAGACTGAGGAATATCAACTTTAGGGATCAATGTGATAGTAGTGGCGTTCAAAGCCTTGAGAAGTTTACCATTATAAAAGAATTGCAGAACTACCTTACTGACATCCTCACCAACCAACTCCCAAGCTTTCTTGAAGAAAAGGCTACTATAACCATTAGGACCTGGAGCCTTGCCCCCAGGTATAGAAAACAAAACTCTCCTAACATCAGCTGCAGAAAAAGGCACCCCCAAACTAGCTTGTTGATCAGGAGATAAACCTGGACCCTGTTGCATTACAACATCGCTAACTGAGATTCTAGGAGCATCAGCAGTCCCTAGAAGAGCTTGGTAAAACTCAATAAAAGCTGCAGCTATGCTACTCTGATCAGAACACAAAACTCCATGTATATCAAATAAATCAACCACCGGATTCTGTTGAATATCAAATTGTAAAAGGTGAAGTTGCTGCTTCACAGATTCATATTTAACTTCAATATCAGCACAAAACCTGTGAAGGGACCTGAGACGAGGCTTGAGATGTTTCAGTTTCTGAGTGAGTTGGAACATAGCAGTACCAGGAATCTGAATCTCCCAAGCAGACTTAACAGTCGCAAAAAATTGATCATGAAGTGACCACATAGCCATAAACCTAAAGGGTTTCTTAACAGAGGGAGAGACTTGATCCAAATGAATGACAGCAGGACAATGATCAAACCAGGCCACCCTTCAGGTAGACAGTGAGCATAAGAATGAGGGAAACAAACTGCCCACTCTTCATTAACTAGACTCCGATCAATCCTGCTATACACCCTAGCACTCCCATGACGCTTGTTGTTCTGGGTATAAGCACCACCAACTATAACACAATCAGAAAGTCCACAACATTGAACACAATCCCTGAAAGAAGCCAAGTCACCAACATGAATATGAGAACCCAACCTATCCTCAAAGTTCGAAGGACAATTAAAGTCCCCCGAGAGCATCCAAGGGCCAGACATAGACCTTGCCATTCGCTTCAAATCAGTCCATAACTCTTTTCTCCTCTCAGCTTCATTATGAGCATAAACCACAGTCAAATGACACAAAAGCTGAAGGGAAAGATTAGTCACTTGAAGATGAATAAACTGGGAAGAACATCCCAACACCTGCACTTGGAAAAAGCTTGGAAGCCAAGCTACCAGAATTCTACTACCAGGACCAGTATGAAAGTTAGTAGTAACACACCAACCATCCAGAATAGTACTATACATTTTGCTAAAATTAGAGGCATTATTCAATTTAGATCTAACAGACCAACTAAACCAATATGATTATTATGAAGGAAGTATTTAACTTCCTTCTGCTTCTGGAGGCTATTAAAACCCCTCACATTCCAAATGAGCCACTTATCCATGAGACGCGACTCCTGCACCTCCCCACCAGAAGGTTTGAAGCCATTACCATAGGGAAAGTCGAACACAGATAGCACACTAAATCGGTTACCCATCGAAACCCATTGCACCACATTATCACGAACCTTAGGAGGAGACCTTGATCCCCCTCGAACCTGCTCAAAACCAGCCTCACATTGCTCAGGAGCACCACCTTCAGGAACCTGGACCTTAGAGTCAACTACCGGAGCCTGGATCGAAGTATCCACTGTAGGAACAGAGTCCTCTTTTTGCCAAACTTGCTTCACCTTCACCTTACAATGTTCCTGTAGGTGCCCAATATGCTTACAAGAAGCACAAAAAATAGGTTTCCATTCATAAGAAACTTGTTGAACAAAGTCACAACCAAACTCATCCACAAAAGTAATTGTATCAAGAAAGTCCCCATGAACATCCATGTCAATCAAAAGTCTAGCAAAATTAATGCGATCCTTCATCCTAGTAGCCTGATCAAATTTAGCAACCTTCCCTAAGAGACCACCAATTTTTGTGAGACACCCCTCTCCCTAGAATTTCAAAGGCAACTATGGTAGTCTCACCCAAATTGGGAGTGTCCAAATCTCCTGCATAGCACGTTCATTACCATCCTCCCATTGTTTAAGCATCACAGGGTGCTTGTCAAGTGAGAGGAGTGCAAAGCTTCTGGTGAGTGTCCTCATTAAGAAAACGAACCATGAAAATGCTCTTCTTAATTGGTACCACCTTGTCTACATTCAATTCACCCCAAATTCGTTTACAAAACCCTTCAAAGGCTTTAACATGAGTAGAACCCCCCACAATATAAGCAACAACACTCAATTTCTAGAAATTTAATTCATCCTCAACATCATCCAAGGTCAATCGAAGCTTAGGAATTACCTCAGCAACCACCGCAGGAGCACTGTTCACGCGTACAGTAGGAGGGGCAGTACTGTTCACGCGAGTAGCAGGGGCAGCACTGGTCTCAGTCGCGGCAGGAGCACCATTGATAACCCCAAGCCAATTAGAGAATTGAGACTTCAAACGAGAACCCGCAATCAGCTCTGACTTCGAATCCGCAACCGACAACACGTTGTCCTCCATAGCCGCTTCAATCGCAAGGTCGATTGGGGGAAAACCCTCCAAATCAATCATCTCCTTTCCCCTCGATTTAACTATCAAAGGAGTCGCCATGGAATGCTCATCATGAATATGGTCTCGAATCGCCCTTTCATCCTCCCTAGCAGCAGCCTTCGTCCCCTTCTTCCTCGCCATTACGCATAGAAAGTCAGGAAAGAGAAAGCGTAGAGAGGGTATTGTACGGACGCGTATTGTACTATACTTAATAACAGTCAAGTTTCAAAGAAGAGAATGAGTAGAAATGGAGGATCGAGGGAGGTTGGGGATGTAAGGAGAAAGAACAAGAAGTGGGCCCACACATAACGAAACCGTTAGCCAAACTCTATTATAGGTGGGAGTTTAAAGAGAAATGGAAAGTTAAGGTGGGAAAATTAAAAAAAATTCAAAAGGCGAGAATTTACAAAATCTATATTTGATAAGGTGCCGATGCCTAATTTTCCCTACTTCATACTTGTACCCATAAAATAACTCATCTATCGGTCCTTTCACTATACACATGATTCATGTCTTTCGTTTTCACATTCTCACTCTTCATCACTTACCATATGATTAAGAGTAAAAAAAAATTATTCTCAAAGTATAAACATTCAGCTATTTTTCCATATGGCATATGTATATACTCCGTACATGGAAACTTGATATTTCAAGACTAATTATTTAATTTTTGTATATGGATATTGTTGTTACAAGAGTAACGAGAGATGTGAAGTGGAATACAAGGGGTGATTAGGCTCTCCCTAGTRACGCCTGACGTGGAAATCGAAHGYAKTTAAGTAGAACGTCGAGAGGTTGTGGAACCGGAAAAGCTCTCGACGTATGGACCTCTGGACTGAAGGGCTCTGGACTGAACAGACCTCTGGACTTCGTAGGCTCTGGACTGAACAAGCTCTCGTCCACAGGGCTCTCGTACAACCTGAAACAAAGGAGATAATCTATTGATTATCCCCCCTCCTCCGCATGTTAATGTCAGAATACTGAGCAAAAGAGGTAAAAGTACGAAAGGTGGGTCAGAGAATCTCCCTTTTTGTGTAAGGAGTGTCAGAGAAAAATGACTGATGTGAGGGGTCTAAAATGACGTAAATTGGGAACAAGTGCAATTAATGAGGTATTTATACTGTTCCCGAAACAGTGGCTTGGACTTTAATTCTCCTTAAAGGCCCATGTTAGGTTTACTAGGGTTTCCTTTTTAGGGTATTTCCTTAATACCCTCATCATTCTTCAGTAAATTATACTCTCATCAATGTAAACTTTGTACACGTGGGTGATTTGAAGGGATACAAGTCACCCTATTTCATGCTTACGTGGCATTTTATAAGGGTGCCACGTCACCCAACTAAGATCCAGGTGGCATCCAACTAGGATGCACATCATTTGCCCTCAAATTGAGTCAAACCACCAAGGTTGACTCGATTTGGGAGCTTTCGGCGGGAAAAACGAACGGTTGAGAATCGATGATGACCGTGATGACCGGTTGACTGCCTTGGATGACTGGTGGGTAGGTGAAAAATTTTCACCCACCTATATAACTTTTGGAGAGAGAGAAAATTCACATTTATTGTGATTGCTCTGCCTTCTCTTCTTCTTTCTTCTCTCTAGATTTTACCAATTTACTGCTCACAGTTTCGAGCTTCGACGTTCCAGTTTTCAAGCACTTTCAGTCCGACGAGAGATACAGACCAACCAGCGTCAACCTTGCTATAATCAGGTAACTTTTCTCGCTTACTTGAATTATTTATTTTTCTTGCTTTTACGCGCTACCATCGAAGAGTGATGCCCTTTAAGATGGGTGTTGGGGGACCATTAAACCCAGACCAACATCGAAATCAAGGAAACCATATTTGATTGTCTCTCTCGTTCTTGCCTCACAGATACACATCTCGTCATATGGCAAGAAGAAACAAACACGAAGACTCCCATCTGGGGAACATGTCACCATCTCGGTCTCGCCATCCGAGCTGATACCTTGTGCTGCGGGAGAAGAAGTGCCTCCACCTGAATCATCGAGCCAGCCATCGTCAACCCAATCTGGAGGATGATGAAAACGTACCAAGAGGTCCTTAAGGCAGACTGTATCCTCTTCTCAGTGACGATGAGGAGATGCCACAAAGGGAATGATTGGACCTTCCCAAGTCCCTCCGAGAAGGGCTCTAAAATGATCCTCGTCGTATGGAGATGAGTCGTCTAGTGACGATTCGTCTGAGGAACTTCCACTAGTGGGAGTGACGATTCTTCAGAGAAGAGATACACGAGTCACTAAGGAGCCACCACAAATACTGGATTATATGTGCCAAAAGGGAAAGAGGCTCCCGAAATGTAAAGATATCTCATGCAGTTCATGAGAAGCTATCTTGGCTGCTACCACTCTTCGACATGACTTCCTCCTACCAATGACAGAAGTTTGTCATCCAGAAGTTGGGGAGACAATATTAGACTGTCCTTATGGCTACCACCCTTATACTTAGAGGTCATGACTATGGCGTTCGTCCTCCCTTGAACAAATTTTATGGAGGTACTTCGTTTCTATGGATCGGCATCTGTCAGCTGACTCCCAATTTTTTCTTCATATCCTGAATTACTTAGTGGTTTGTGCTGTGAAAGGCTGGGCTCCGTCAGTCAACGTTTTTGTGCACCTCACCAACTGAGTCGAAACCCAGATGTAAATGGGGGTGGTTCAAGAGTCGAGCATGCAAAAGGCAAAGTGACTGTCTTCGACAAACCACAAGGCGAGTCCCTGAAGTCACAGTTTTTATACTTTGAGATCCTCGATTCGGTGAGCTATCTGATGCTCAAAAACAGCACATCATGTGTGTAATAACAAGTGTGCCTCTACTTCCCCAAGGCTAGGGGCACGGTGTTAGAGATTTGGACCCTCTCACCGACAAGAAAAACGCAGGTGGGTATTTCCTTGAAAAGAAGGATCCCTCAAAAGTGATCCAATGGACCTTTGGAAAAGAATACACGGACGTGGAAGCCGATCCTGAAAAAATTCCCAAAGTTGGGTTCCCTTACACTACTGGTAGGGATCCTTATTCCTCGAAGCCTAACTCGTCGCTGTAAATGACGGGCGCGAGGTAGTAGAATAGGCTATATTTTGTGCTTCGACTGTGTGTCATTTGATGATTTACTTATCTTTTTCTTGTCTTTTTTGCAGACGTTGCTCGCGAGATAAACTGCGCCAAACAGAAAGGAATGGATGACTTAGAATATTTCGCTGAACTCAGACAAAGTCGAGTGATGACACCCGACGAAAAGAAAAAAGAGAATAAGGATATATCTCTCGATTTGTTCCTTCTAATCAATCCCTTCGTCCATCTCACTCTCGACATACATTACTTAGTCGAATGTGAGATGGTATTTTCAAACACTTTTTAACTGAAGGTTTCGACATTTTCACTTAGCCGAACTTCTTTTCGACGAATCGAATATTGGGCGAATAGGGAATGGGTATTTTACAAGGGTTCAATTTTGGACGAAAACTGGTATCCTCGTAAAATACACATCTCCTGCTTCGACATTTTTAATCTGTCGAAGAGAATCCATCAGTCGAAAAGCTTTTGCTTTGCGAGTCTTCTGAATGACGAATAGGGAGATGGGTATTTTACTTGGGAGAAATTTTTTTGGTCGAAACCTTTCACCCTTGTAAATACACATCCCAGCTTCGACATGTTTAATCTGTCGAAGGTGTATTCTAGTCGAAACATTTGCTTCGGACGACATATGAAAGACGATAGGGAGATGGGGATTTTACTTGGGTGTATTTTGGTCGAATCTTTCTACCTTTGTAAATACACATCTCCAGCTTCGACATGTTAATTCTGGTCGAAAAGGATTTTTTTTTTTTTTTTTTTTTTTTAAGTCGAAGGCATTGCCTGGACGAATAGTCTGAAAGCGAATAGGGAATGGATTTTTACTTTGGAATGTTTTTTAGGTTCGAAACCCTTTCAACCCTTGTAAAACACATCTCCTGCTTCGCATGTTTAATTCGAAGGGAACTTATTTAGTCGAAAGCTTTGCTTCGACGAACGTCTGAAAGACAATAGGGAGGTATTTTACTGGGAATGTTTTAGTCGAAACCTTTAACACCTTGTAAAATACACATCTCCTGCCTTCGACATGTTTAATCTGTCGAAGGGAAACTTTTTAGTCGAAGCTTTTGCTTCGACGAATCGTCTGAAAGACGAATAGGGAGATGGGTTTTATGGGGAATGTTTTTAGGTGAAACCTTTCAACCCTTTGTAAAATACACATCTCCGGATCGCTTGATTTAGTCAGTCGAATCCTTGCCTTTGGATCTTGGTGTTGACTTGTATACAACTATTTATCCAAATTTTTGGCTAAGTGTTTGAATTCCCTTTGCAGAAGAGACCATCAAGGGTGGCAAAAAGCCAGGGCTGATCAACAGCCTAGTTCAAGAGACGAGAGGGTCAGGATGACCAAGAAAAAAGAGACTGAGAAAGGTATTTCGTGATGAAACGGAAAGAGAGGTCCTCGGCTGCTGGAGATGAGTCAGAGCGCTCCTAAATCGAAGAAGTCCAAGCATCATCAGGACGTCGACGTTGTGACTGTCGACGATCCTGCTTCTCTTCCACCCTTTCAATGCAACAGACCTCCAGTGAGGACTTCATCTTGCTCAGCAGTTGATAGCTGCTGAGGATGCGAGGAAGAAAAAGAAGAAAATCAAAAAACCAAGATTCCTCTTCTCTGCCTCCTGGGGATGGCCGAAGTCGGCTCAAGAATCGCTTGTTAGGCGATTGGCGATGGTGGCATTCCCGCGAGAGGGGAAACAACCTATGACATGCAGAAGAGCTCCACGAGAGGGAGCTGTGTCGATGATGAAGAGGAAGAGATGGATCCAGAAAGGCTCCAAGAGATAGAGGATTACAGAACTCTATCACATTCCTTTCGAAAATGCCAGATGGTCCAGAACTTTGAAGAATCGACCTGCAAGCCTTCGCTGACAACCGGCTGCAGAGCCTCATTGATTGCCTCCAACCCGAGAAGGTGGTTACCCCGATCATGCAACGAAAATCCCAGATTTGAATCTGGCGAAGGGGTTTTAGCCGTTTCTTTCGACAAAGAAACGCCGAGCTCGAACGAGGCTTGAGGAGAGCAGCAGAAGGACGACGACTACTTGAGGAGGAAGGCGATCGTCTCTGGGGACTCTAAAAAGTTTAGCTGGAAGGAGCGCCGAGATGGTTTCGGAAATTACTGGGCTCATTCCCAAGGCTTACCGGACACCCTCCAGGCTGCGATAAGGGTTTCGTCGGACCCTTCTTTGGTCTCTTCATTGAGGTGAGGTGTGTACTTGATGATCATACATTAATCTTTTCTGCAAAATTTTTTTATTTTAACCCTTTCGTTTCTTTGCTTGCAGGGCCTTGCCAGAATGGACACCTTTGCCGAAGCACAGCAGGACCGTCGAGAGGCCAGGAGAGGCTTTGCCTGTCAGCAGACTGCCGAGGATTATATCAGAAGCAGACAGAGCTGATCTGCCGAGCAGGCAGTATGCACATGACATGATGCCACTCGCCTTCATTGACTTGAACTACTCGTATGCGGTGGCTTACAAGTAGTCTCAGTGAAGAAGGAGAAAGAAGCCTCGAGCAGGCCAAGGACACCTCGACGCTGAACTGGAGAAGCGAGTCCAGGAAGAGGTTTCAATAGAGATGGAGCAGAGGTCAACAGCAAGTTGAAGCCTATTAACAATCCATCGAGGCTGGACCTCAAACAAGAGGATCGAGCAACAGCTGCTATGAAAACGAAGTTGCGAGTCTTACCCAAGCTTCTTCTTGATATGAAAGTGGCCAGCAGAAAAGCTAAGGCCAGGGCTTCAAAGATATGAGAGAATGGTTCGCAAGCTTAGTTCTTGAACTGCCGGAAGCGTCTGAACTTAATGTGCTTCGAAGAACGCATCGAAGGCAGTTGACGAGGCTATGCATAATGCTCGAAGCTTAGGCCAGCAAGCATGGATGCTCGTACGATTTAAGACCTCCCTCGTCCAGATATATAAAAGCTGCAAATGTCCTGGAGCTTGAGTCAGGCTCGAAAAGAGAGGAAGCGAGGGCTCTGGTCGTCTATAGAGGATGATGAATGCCATCACAGGCTAAAGGTATTTGAGGGACGTCAATTCAAGAAGTCGAGGGGCAGGAGCAGGATTCGGCGGACGAGTGAGAGGAGTCGACAGTGACAAATTGAAACCTCATCTTTGTTACTTCGTATGCGTTCGATATTATTCCATTTCGTTCGTGTAATTTGAATAATTCTTACTTTTCTGCAACAACACTTTTTGTTTGAAGATGTCTATCACAGGTGATGTTTTCGTTCTGTCCTAAGACAGAACGAGTCACCATTCTTTATTTCAATGAATCTTGTACTCCGCATCTGATCTCATTTAGACAAACGACTCATTAAACGAATCACTACTTGTAGGATTGCTTAAATCAATACTATTGATTTTTCAAAAACATTAATCAGTCTTAAGCAGTTGTATTGCCCAGATTTTATCAAGTGACGGAAACGTCATAGGTCATGATTTAGCAAAATGGTCCAAGATTAAATGATTTGAGAAATGTTGATGATTACTTAGACCCATAAGGGTGTTAAGTCAATCAATACATATTGATTGCCCTATGATCTTGCGGATATTATTGCAACTACCCTATCCTATCAATCGACATGTTGACATTCTGTCGAACAATACTATTCTGTGTCGATTTTTATAACCATTTACGATCTAAGTTTATTCTCAGAGATCCGTATTAATCATTAACTTCTCTGACGTTAAATTAGTGAGGAATAGTATACATCTCCTATTCGATCCCTTAGATATTGAGTCGATATCAGGAATCACTTACATTGTTTAGTAAATATACATCTCATATTCACACCTTCTAGATTTAGTACGAGTCAAGTGTCAACTTACAGTTAGTAAATATAGTACATTCGGCTCCACATGTCGATCCTTGTTCTAAATTTAGTCGATATCAATATGTTTATGCATGCGTAAATATTACATCTCCAAGACGACTGCTTATTATTCGAAGCTTACTCTAAGCTTTTAACCATGGTCGAAAGTGTAGTGAAAAAACGTAAGGTTTATAAAAACCCCACTCCTTGAGGCATCACCAATGTACTATCGCGAAACAAAAATCAAATTACTTGAATCTTAACATAGATTTTGAACTTAAGACCTGATAGGGGTGTAAAAGTCAATCAAGGTATACCTGATACCCTTAAAGTTGGATATTTTGCCTGCTATGATATAAGGGATAAACGAATGCCCTACTGTCCAGTAGAACTTATGAAAATTGCCCTAAAATAAGGGTCTTCATGACTTTGTATAGGAAGAACCTTATGTAAAATGCCCAACTATAATAAGAGGTCTTTTCAGAACGCTTTATGGAGAGAAAATAACTTTGTAAATTGCCCTTAATAGGGATCTTTCGAACTGCTTCTATTAGAGAGAAAGACTTAATGTAATTGCAGCATATAATAAGGGTTCGTTAGATCGAGCTTGCTAATATAAGGAGTAAAGCACTAATGTAAATTGCCCATGTATATAAGGGTCTTGATTAGCTGGTATAGTAAGACGAAGACTATTGTAATTGCCCTATAAATAAAGGTCTTTCGCGACTGCTTTTTAGGAGAAAAGCTTACGTCTGTAGAGCCCCTGATGTGAGACAAGATACGAGAATTGGAAGAAATTGTATCAATTCTTTTATTTAGAAGCTACGTAGCTCGATTACATTTGTCACTATATAACATAAAATTTCCGACGATTATTTCAATGTTCCAAAGTTCTTGGTAATGACTTGCCTTCCTATGGCTCAAGCTTGAATGTGCCCTCCCTTGAGCCTCGACGATTTATAGGCGGTCCTTTTCCCAGTGGGGTTAATATCCTATCTCTTAATCTGCGCGAAGCAAGCTTCCAATTTTTCGCAAAAACCAAGATACACCCACTGTGCGCTTGTCTACTTGCCCCACTCGCTTATTATGCGTCCGTGACATTCGCCAAAGACTTATAAAGCTGCAATGTCACAAACAGTAAAGCATTGCCCCTTGTTTCTGCGAATCAGATCCAAGTTTGGCGCCAAGCTGAGTCACCAATTGGCCTCTTCGTCATTATAGCATACTCTCAAGGTGGGCTCATATATCTCAGATAGGGAGTAACAGCATCTGAGCCATAAGCGAGCATACAACGGGTCTCACCTGCTAAGATCCCTCTCCGTAGTTCGAAATTGAACAGAGCACATGAACAAGTTCTTACTGCCCACAGACCTTTGGCATTGATCCAACTTTTATTTATATGCCTAGACAGATAGTCTTGTTGGAATGCTATCAAACCTGTACATTGCCTGTGGATGGGCAACCGAGGCAAATATGCCCTGCTATCCCTGCATTCTTCCAGCGCATCCCTTAGCTTGGTACATCAAAAACTGAGAGGAACCATTATCAAGACTATAGATCGGCGGAACACCAAATCTCGGTGATTATATCTTAGCCATATAATTCTTGCATGTCTTGAGTCTATGCCCCTTTCACCGGCTCACCTTGACACGACCACTGTTAGTAAAAGTAGTCCGACGGCGACTATTGACATACTTTCGTTCCTGAAGGCTTGAGGGAATGGTTCCAGAATGTCCATGCCCCACTTGCGAAGGGTAATGGTACAAAAAGGGTTAACTCAGTCGAGGGGATCGACTGAGACAAATATGTTGGCATAGATCTGACACTTAACACATTTCTTCACCAACTTCCTGAGCATCTTTACGAAATCGTGGCCAGAAAATAGCCAGTCCTTAGGTCTTTTTCTGCGAAGTATGCCCTAGGCACCGATATGTGACCCACAATTAAGCCTTCGTGAACATCAGCATAATTAGCTCTGGCCCCTTTTCTGGAGTTACACACATTCAACAACGGGTGACTATAGGACTTCTGAATATAATTGCCCTTTCCAGGAACGAACCAGAGTCCCTTGCTTGACATACTTAGCTCATAATTGGATCAGATGGGAGAGTTCCATTCACCTTGTATACGCGATAGCATTCATCCATGAAATTACTTTGTCAATGAAATTTGACTCTTCTAGATCGTCAATAACTCTTCGTCCTGCTTAACTCCCAAAAGAACTTTCGAGGGGTTGTTAATGATCACCGATTCGGAGCATGGCCAATTTAAAAGAGCATCGCCTGATTGTACTAGACAATCTAGCATTGTAGCAATAAAAAAAAGCTGTCCACCTCCTGATTTACTCCTTAAACCATTCCATTGTACTTCAACAATAGTTGGAAATCTCTTTGGCCTTACATATTCTCCATTGACTTGGCTGACGATCAGAATTGAAGTAAGCACATTAGGCCCTCAATCGCGTGCCCCTGCAGCCATAGCACATCTTGATCCCATCGCAATCAAAGCCTATACCTGCTTCGTTGTTGGTAGCTTGGAAAAATTAAGACTTCTTAGGCGTAATTAATAAAAACATTCACCCTCTTGAGAGCGAAACTGGCTATACCTGCCCCACAAAACTCATCCTTGAAGGGCCGAATATGGTACCCATCAACACAAAATCTACACAGACATATCGGGTATGCCCTCTGAGTTAGGGGTGGATTTAGTTAGCTCGACAATAAAATCAGCCAAGGCTTGCCCTTGATGGCTCGTCTGGGCTCATTAAACTTATTATTCGAATCCATTTCAACCAAGATATGCCTCAATCAAACAGTTCTCACGCGAAGATTCAACGAGTAGTAGAGAGTCCTGGATCGGCTGATCTGATATACACCACAAATCTTGGTATGCCGGCAGCAAAATAAGGCGAAAGCTTTTGACTGCCTTAAGCAGGGCAACGCCCAAAAACTTTTATGGCGTTGGATATCGAATTTCAGAGCAACTTTGTTAACATGGCTAATATATACAGGAAGTTGAAGCACCTATCCCTCTCTGAAATAAGCTAACCAAAACTGCCAGAACAGCTATGTTGGAACTCAAGGTACAATAAAGGGTCTCCCCCAACCGACACTTACCAACGAGGGGAGGGTATGGAGGTGTTCTTTCGATTATAAAGTTTGAAGAGCCTCCTCAAGCTTCCGAGTCCATTCAGAAGACATTAACGTTTACTTATCTGGGATAGCCTTGAAAAAGGTTGACATTTATCTCCACGGAATTCGAGAGGAACCTGCCTAAAGCAGCAAAATACCTATAGTCAAACTTTTGAGAGCTTCCTTCACACTCCTGGTGAAGTCAGGCGAAGCACTGGCTTCACCTTATCTGAAATTCGCTCATAGTCCACCTCTCAATCAACAATATCCCAAAAATTTTCCAAAAGTTACCCCAAATATTGCACTATCTGTGGTTGGTTTAGGGCTCTAGAAGAGTGTCGAGCGTTGTTCAAAAGTTTCCTTCAAATCCGAAGGATGTCATTTGACTAATTTGCTTTTGATGATATCATTGTCATCAATAATCATTCGATCATTCCCGACCAATCTGCTTGAATGAAAACGCATAACCAACCATTTGAAACGTAGGCAGGGGCGTTTCGTAGGCCAAAAGGACATGCTTTATAGCAATAAAAGACCATTGTCTGTCAACAAATGCAGTCTTATCTTGAGTTCGACTTCATGGGAATTTTGATGAAACCCGAGAAAAGCTTAAATCAACAAAGCTCAATAACACTTGATGCACAGCGGTTGAAACGACCAGAATTGAACTATCTTCGAATTGGAATGGATCCTTTGACATGCCTGTTAAAGGTAGCAGTGTATCGGGACACACATTGCGCCAGGTTTCCATTCGGATGCTTGGGAACAATACAAAAACAATTTGCACCCATGTCGGATATTTGGCATTCCCGGTGAGCCAGCCTCTTAGTAATTTCTTTCACTTCCGTCGTCCGCGCTTTGCTTCTAACTGGACCAAGGTTCCTCTTATTTCTGTGACTGGTTGGTAGAGAGGATCAACCTTAGAGCAATGAATGAGGCCAATCGACGAGATCATATGTCCTGGCATCTCCTCGACAGAAAGGCAAAAACATTCCTTGAAAACATCGACAGCAATTGTCTAATCTCCTGACCAAGGGAAAGATCAATCGATTTTCAAACCCTAACTGTCACTATCCGGTTTAGTCGAACATCAAGGAATATTCTTCAAGAGAGACATCTGAAACTAGGTCTTCTGGCTTTGAGCAGCCTGGATAAACCATGAACAGCATTGCTTCTTGTGAGAAAAGCCATTAGACCATCATTACTCTCCAGATTTTCTCTTTTTCTGGGCAGGATTGGACATGCACAATATCTCCTCCCTGCAGAGCAGGGGCTAGAGTAGTAAAGATTAAGCACTCTCTAGACCAAAAAAGTAGGACCACGATTGCTTGGTCTCCATGAGAAATCGACCCAAATGGTTTTCTGTCATCACAAGTAACATAACTTGTAGGGAGCATAGATGGGTCACAATCACGGATTGAAATATTGAGAGTTTGGTCACGACAAAAAAATAATGTTAATAAGCAAGTAAGTCCGATGTGACCAACTAGAAAACATTTACTTTCAAATGTCTGCATCTTGAGGAGTTTATCCCGATTGCCAAATACGCACTGGGAGAAGGTAGGTAACGATGCCATACGCGAGTGGAATCACCCCTCCCCAAATCCGACGATTGGATGTGTTGCCTTTTACAAAAGGTCATCGTCATTGTACTTAAGCTTGGTGAGGACACATCCCAAGCTTTATGATTATCAGTACGAGAGCTACCGTGTATCAATGAAATGTCGTATCACTTCAATATTTCGCCACTTTATTCTCCACTACAAGTGGCAATGTATCACGTGGGGTAATCGAACGGATCCTGATCCTTCGAAACATATTTGTAGACACCTCTTGGGAAAGGTACTCATCCGGCAGTTTGAAACAGGCGAATCTTCAGCCAGCTTATAGACATTCTTCATGTAGTCTTAACTGCTACTGATGGTTGGAGAACCACACGCCGCGGAAACAAGCACCAGACATCATTGCAAGTACTTCAGAGTATCAAAGGTGAGGTGTCACCATCATACTCCTTGGCCTCGTACCCTTTGGCCTTTTGACTTGCCTTGGATTAGATGGCAGGACTGTGGCCCTCGATCGGCCAAGTTTCATTCTAGCCTGTCCATGAGAACATGACAACTATTGGCATACATAGACCGAATGTCTTGATAGGTACTTGCAAAATTTAATTTTTCTCGGAAACTTTTTCTCTGTTTGCATTGGTGGTGGATCTTCAATCTCCACTTGTCCTTCATCTCCTATATAAAATCTGATAGAGATCCTTCGTAAAACTCAATACTTAGGGGCCATTGCTTTCCCATTTACGGCTTCTGATTTCTCGACACATTTCGATAGACAGGTACTCGCCACTTCGTTCCGTCTCCTACACCCCTTCTACTGGACCACCTTGATGGAGGAACCGCCAAGAGGGCTTAGGCGAATTATTCTTTATTGATGCTTTCCACCTCTCGCCGATCCACTTACACGAAACTGAACAGACTTCTTCATGCTCGAATGTGAAATCTTAAGCCTCTCGCATAGGCCACTCTTAAATCTTGAAGCACCCTTTTCACGATTCTTCAAACTTGAAATGAAATCATCATTGAAGACCTACGAATAAAGTATCAAAAACAACATCCTGAGGACAGACCCTGGAGTTTGAGAGACTTCATGATTGAACAACCTCTTAACATAGACTTTTCGCAGCGACTCACCGTTTCGCTGTTTGATCTGAGCTAAAGTGTTATCTACAATTCTATTTCTTGGCGATTAGACCAGAAATGTGAGAGGAAATCATAAAGAACAATTCAAGTGAATTGTGGAATGGGACCACCCTGAGGGAACATTTACACCACTTTATTGAGCTATGCCGCGATAGCAGTATTGCTGGAAAGAATCGACAACCTGTGGCATCAGTCCGCTGTATGTGTAAGCATCAAATGCTTGTACCAATAGCCAAAGTGATCGTCAAGATCCGTTCAGTTCCGCATACGACGACACGCGGGAACTTGAATCTTTGGCATTAGCAATGTAATAGATCAGAGAGAAAACAAAGATGAGAACAAAAAGTGTTGATAGATGCGAAGATGGTTAGGCGAAGCCATTTCCACATCGGCATGGCATGGGTGTATTACCTAGGCCTAGTTAGGCTGGGTAGGTGGCTGCAGGTGACCAGCTGAGACAGAGGTGACCCTGAGACAAGGGGACCCCAAATGTCGAAACAGCTAGCTTACTCTTCCCCCAGAGTATTATATAATTCAAGAGATCAGGGTCTCGTATTACTCTGATGAGGCTCTCACCTCGAAATACTGTATATAAGGTTGATCTTGCATGACAGGGAGCGATCAGAAACTGGAGTAACTATGACGGTTGAGTTGTGTGGAAGCTCTGGCCTAGTTTTCTTAGCATCCAACAAACCAACGGACATCCATTTGAATTGTGGCCTTCTTGCCTCAATAAGCTGAAGACCGAGCATCATGGACGGTAGCTTGGACATGCTGAGTGGGGCTAGAATAAGGATTCTGCCAAACTGAATGAGAACGATGCGACTTTGTCTTGAACAATCTGTGACTTTCATCGAGATGGATTGCGTTCGCCTATAAGGCTTAGCTGGAGGTTAAGCAGCAGGCATTAGGCCAACTGCCGTGGCATTTGTTCAATATATTGAATGGACTGTATTGGCTGGAGCAGAAAAGTAGGCGTTTAACGCCATAGTTATTCAGCTTGGGAATCGGAGGAGTACTGGCACCCTTCGAGATTACCTGCTTATTTTACCTTTTTTCCACTCCCCTCTTGAGACCATCAACAAACTCGGACTGCTGGTCTGAGCTTGCGAAGGTCACCTGGACCAGTCGGCTTAGAGTCTTAACAGCTCTCTAAAGTTGACGCTGTTGGTGCCAGATGTCCATTCATACTTGCACGTTTGGAATGTAAACTGTAGGAGGTCGTCTACAAGGTTACCTCGTAATTGGCCTACTATTCAAGAGTCGGCTGGCTGATTACTCGGTCGCCTCATTGTCAGTGACAGAGGAGGTCGGATACACCTCAGTGTCGGCTCACTCGATAGAGCCTTGGTTCGATGTAGCTTTCTAAACTGTATTTCGTGATCAGACATGACTAGAACGCCTCACCACATGCGGCGCCAAATGTTGTTACAAGAGTACGAAGAATGGAAGTGGATAATACAGGAGAGAGTATTAGCCTCTCCCTAGTCCGCTGACGTAGGGAAATGAATGAACTTAAGCTAGACCGATGAGGGTTGTGTAAACCGGAAAAGCTCTCGACAGTAATGGACCTATGTCGCGAAAGCGCTCTGAGACTGAACAGAACCTCTGACTTCGTAGCATCTAGGCTCTCTCGACAAGCCTCTCGGCCACAGGGCCTCTCGTACGAACCTGAACACACAAGAGCAGAATATCTATTGACTATCCCCACTCCGATGCTTAAGTCAATACTGAGCAAAAAAGGGTAAAAAAGTACGAAGGATGGGTCAGAGCAGAATCTCCCTTGTATGTGTGAAGGAGTGTCAGCAGAAACAAATGACCTGATGTTAGAAGGTGTCTTAAATCCCATGACTGTAAATGGACGGCAGTGCAAAATTAATAAACAGTAATCTTGAATAACTGTTCCCGAAACTAGTGGGCTTGGACATTAATTCTCCAGTAAAGGCCCATGATTAGGTTACTAGGTTTCCCTTTAGGGATTAATTCCTTAATAACCTCCATCATTCTTCAGTAAAATTACTACTCATCAATGTAAACTTTTACACGGTGGCAGTGATTTGAAGGGATACAAAGTCACCCTCTATTGCAGGCGGACGGGCATTTAGAAGGAGGCCACGGCACCCATACGCAGAGCCATGGAGTGTGCAGCCAAAACGAGGAAGGTCACAGCAGAAGAGTGGGACCGGAACGGGGCAGCGAGCTGGGAGCCGACGGATGGGCACGAGGAACGCAGAAAGCACGAGGAAGGAGGATGGACAAGAAAAAAATCATGGGAGGGGGGCAAAGAGGGAAGGGTACATAGAAAAGGTAATGATAGATTATATAATGAGAACAAGTCCTGAGAGGGGAACGCAGAGGGAGAAGAAGAGATACTAATTAGACGGGGGCAGGGCAGAACAAGACAGGAAAGCGGAAAAAAAAAGGGGCAGGGGGCGGGCCACAACCAACGGGGGAGGGGGAGAAGACGGGGGGGGAGGAGGGAACGGGAAAAGGAGGAAGGGGAGGCATATTAAGTTAAATGCGAAGAGAAAAGCGGATATAATATTGCCACATTGTTTTAAGGACGTGGAACTGGCGCGAGGCAAATAAAAGGTCATCATATTATCCCACCAAATAGGACGAAGAAGGGAGATGCCTACGAAGAGGGGATGGGATAGGGGAGGGAGAGGGGGGCGAAAAAAGATGAGACGAGATACGCCAGGAAAGAGAGACAGATGGGTACAGGAGGGAGAGGGAATGACAAATGAAACGGGCCGAAGGGAGGAATAAAAGAAAGAGGAGGCAACCGACAAAACAAAAACAAAAGAGGAAAAAATGGAAGAGAGGGAAGAAAATAAGGGGGGTTTTGAGAAAAAATTAAGGATATAAAGAAAGAAATAAACAATCGGGAGCACCAGGCAGCCAAAGGGCAGGGGGCGGGGGTGGGGACGACCAGGTATAAAGGGGGGGGAAAGGGGAAGGAGAGGAAGGGCGAGGGGGATGAAGCGAGACGTTACGAGAAGAACGAGAGATAAACGCATACAGAAGCGGTGCACCCGGGAAAAAGCGGCGAAGCACGGAAAAAGAGCGACAGGGGGAAAAAAAACGCGGCGGAAAAAGGGGAGAAGAAGAGGTAAAAGGAAGCGGCAAGGCACGAGGGAAGGGCGGGCGGCGTACGTGAGCGGTGGAAGGGAGCGGGAATGCTGACGGACGAGAGGTAATAAAGCTGAGAGGTGTGGAAGGGGGTGTGAATTTCGGTGGCGAGCAAGGGAGGGGAAGGGAGGAGCTGATCTGGGAGCGAGGAATACATTATTATAATGGCGACCGCAGGCAAAAACGCGAGG
>SNQN01004797.1:4304-20823 GCA_008642245.1 Bassia scoparia | reverse complement strand
TAGAAGTTCTTTATTTCTCTCATCCAAACTTATTACTAGAATATAATAATTGTATCTGGTTGTTGGATTTGATCTTGGATGCGTGATTTTGGTTGTTTTGGGGTTTCATGAGAATTGGATATAATAATGGGAATATGAGAATTGGATATGAAGACTAAGATTTTGGGGAATCGGCAAAAAAAAAAGTATTTTATCTTCCTAATTATTTCTTAAGGTTAATTATTTATGCATTTTTTTTTTTTGCAATTTTTTTAACTCAAGCTAGGCTATCCATATTAATCATTACATTAGTTAAATTCACCTAAAACATAAAAATATATCCTATACGATGAGAAAAAAAGAGCTAGTCCTTAATGGTTAAAAATATAAAGTTTGGATCCTTGTTTTGGCTTAATTGATATTTTTTATGTATAAAAATGTTATTGTGCACCTGATCACGAAGAACTTCTTAACTATTATAAATTTTTGTTTGTTTGGTATATATCTACTCTTAGGCCTTTTCTATATTTGGCCAAATAAATATATTGATACTAAGCCCATTTGGCAAAAAATAAGTTTGAATAACTACCAATTTATAAGTTTGAGTCTTGAGTGTGCTACATTTACATTTTACTCTTCAAATCGATTAAAATTGAATCTCAGTCCTTCGGTTTTGATAAGTTTCAGAAATCCATGTTCATAATTTTCTACTTCTATTTGTGTATTCAGTCATTCATAAAGGTAACAACAACAATTATCTCAAACTATGTCCTTTTTTTTTTTATTTTGGTAACACAGGGTAATAACGTTTAATTACATGTAGTATATGCAATCTTGGAGATCAATGATTTTACGTTGATATCAAATTACATCGTACGTTTCGTCTTAAATTTTTAGAATGGAAATTATATCTTATCTAACTTTTTTTTTTTATATATGCCTATAACCCGTGTGTTGATAACATACGAGGCCACAATTTGATGATGAACAAGCAATAAAATCTCTAATCAAATCTATGCAATTGCAAGATTGCAAGCTCAACATGCAAGAAGAAAAGAGTGCAATCTATATATATGTATAGGAAATGCTCTTAGAAAGGTGAGGTTGGATAATTGGGATTGGCTATTGAAAGGAATTAAAGGAATTTAATTTGGTTGGCATTATTGAAATTGGGTTAAAATGTGACAGTTGGATGGCAAAAGATCACAACAATGTCATCTTGTGACTTAGAGCTCATGTTCGTGACCTTTTGCAACTACCAAATCCTCTAGAAAAAAGGTTTACTCCTACTTAGTTACTTTATTGGTGTATTCAATTTTGATCATGCAAGTGTAATAACATTATCCACAAATGAATGCAAGAACTTCTATTTTGCGAGGAAAAAAGAAAAGAATATATAGGAATTGATGAGATACCAAATACAAGGGGTCAAGTTGTTGAAGGTCTAGGTACAAGTTAGAAGATTGAACAATTATTTGAGTATATTCTAATTTACAAAATTAATCTGAATGAGATTGAATGAAAGGGTTTTAATAAATTGTCTATGTTATGCGCGAGCAGTATCGAATATTGGAAAAAACTAATTATGAAATCAAAGATACTGTTTTTGTAGAGACAATTTGTATTCCATTTTAACAATAATAGTGAAAATAAGAAATGGTGTAACTCCGGCACCATACTAGGATAGCGATTCAATGCCTCCTAATCGTATTAAGGGTGCATTTTACCATTTTTGTTAAAAGTTTTGAATTCAATAAGTTATATTAGATTAGTTGAGTTTTAATGAAAAAATAATAATTCAAATCCAACGAGTCTAAAATTGTAGTGTACGAAGAACAAAGTTAATCTAAACCAAAATCATGTCTAATACTCTAAATGACATCTAATATCTCTATTTAAAATTGAATATTCCATAAGAAAATCAACTCAATTCATTAGTTTTAAGTATATTTATATTTAGTATAATGGTGAAATTCTATATGTTACCATAAACCCGTGTTGTTGATCAACACTACGAGGCCACAATTTGATGATGAACAAGCAATAAAATCATCTCTAATCAAATCTATGCAATGCAAGATTTGCAACTCAACATGCAAGAAGAAAAAAAGAGTGCAAATCTATATATATGTATAGGAAATGCTCTTAGAAAGGTGAGGTTGGATAAYTGGGATTGGCTATTGAAAGGAAAATTAAAGGAAGTTAATTTGGTTGGCATTTAATTGAAATTGGGTTAAAATGTGACATTTGGATGGCAGAAAGAGGCTCACAACAATGTCATCCTTGTGACTTAGAGCTCATGTCTCGTGACCTTTTGCAACTACCAAATCCTCTAGAAAAAAAGGTTTACTCCTACTTAGTTACTTTATTTGGTGTTATTCAATTTTGATCATGCAAGTGTAATAACATTATCCACCAAAATGAATGCAAGAACTTCTATTTTTGCGAGGCAAAAAAAGAAAAAGAATATATAGGAATTGATGAGATAAACCAAACTAACAAGGGGTCAAGGTTGTTTGAAGTGATCTAGGATACAAGTTAGAAGACTTGGAACAATTATTTGGTCAATATTCTAATTTACAAAAYATAATGTGAGAATTGAAGAAAGGGTTTGAATAAATTGGTCTATGTTATGCGRAGCAGTACGAATATTGGAAAAAATAATTATGAAATGCAAAATACTGTTTTTTGTAAGAGACAATTTGTATTYCATTTTAACAATAATARTGAAAATAAGAAATGGTGTACTCCGGCACATACTATGAATAGCGATCATGCCTCTAATCGGATATTAAGGGTGCATTTTTACCATCTTTTGTTAAAAGTTTTGAATTCAATAAGTTTATATTAGATTAGTTGAGTTTTAATGAAAAAATAATAATTCAATCCACATCCAACGAGGTCTAAAATTGTAGTGTACGAAGAAACAAAGTTAAATCTAAACCAAATCATGTCTAATACTCTAAATGCATCTAATATCTCTATTTAAAATTGAATATTCCATATAAGAAAATCAACTCAATTCATTAGGTTTTAAGTATATATATATTAGTATATATGGTGAAAATCTAAATTAAAACTCCTACAATCCTACCAAATTCATAGAACAAACAAGTGATAAATACATACACAATATATTTGTTTATATAATATTTTTATTAACAAGTGGAGTACAAGTATAAAAAATGTCATTAGTTTAATTTTTATATAAGTAAAATAGTTATTAAGTTTATTTGGGAATTGACATAGTGCGAGCATTATCTGACATAACACAAACATTGCCGGTGCGAGCATTTTTTTTTGTGCAAATAAACCATAACTCAAGGGTGGATAGTATTTACAATAGGGGAGGAGGAATATGAAGATTCGAACCCATGACCTCAAAGATCAAAGGTGAAGTAGGAGACACTGCTCCAAACCTCTTCCTCATAGTTATAAACGTATAATGGCAATTAGTAGAAAGCCACTAAAAATCCAAATATGGTAGAAAATCTATTCCAGAAAGGGAAAAGTTGACGCGTGGAAAAAAAACCCCATGAAAGAAGTCCGTTTTCAGTTCACGGAAACTGAAATTAAAAAAAGGCAAACTTTACCCCTTTTTGCACCTCAACAAATTTTTAATAGCACTAGAAGAAGACAACAAATCAAGTAGTWTAGCACAGTATTCAATTCTCTTCCAAAAAAATCATCAAATTTTGTGGGAGGTAGTCGCAATACAAAACACGGGGTTTGTTCTTTTGAGTGTAGTTTTATGGTTGCAAACTCACAGTTCTCTTGCAACCATACTGTATAATTTCATTTCATACGACATACACATTATTGATTAATCAAACCCAGAAAAAAAACAGAGAAGAAAAATGGACTGTTTTGAAGCAATGCATTCRGCGGAAGCAAGCCAAGAAGGGAAGATAAAAGGAGTGATGACACACGGTGGTCGTTATGTGCAGTACAATGTGCACGGCAGTTTGTTCGAGGTTTCTTCTAAGTATGTTCCTCCTATTCGTCCCATTGGTCGTGGTGCTTCTGGTCTTGTTTGGTAATACACTACTAATACTCTCCTCCTACTTTTCTATTTCGATGTTGCTAACGGACGTCCCAATGTTTGTTTAGAGTGTTTTTGTCATTTTTGTGTGTTTGGTTATTTTTTTACTCGTTTGTTAAATGGGTTGTTTCTTTGAGTACATATATAATTTAGTGGGCTTTTGAACTTTGAATTTTATAGTTGCGAAGTTAATATATGATTGATAATAAATGGAAGTGGAAATGTGTAATTTAATATCGAATTTTGGTTACGATGGACATTAACAAGTTCCTTTTATATCAATTTTTGTACATTTCCGACAGTAGTTATTTTATGTCAAGTGTTTCGAAAATTATTTTGTTGATAATATAAAGTACGAGTAGAATTAAAGTTTATATATTCTTCTGCTTTATCGAATTCAATTTCAATACATACTTTTGGCTGAACAAAAAAAAAAATGTAACAAAGATACGTCTTTTTCATTTATAACCGGAAATAAACTCGTAAGAATGTTACGTGTGTCAGCCAAAAGGTCCAAAAGACTAGAGTTTGCAATTTTGCATGTAAGCTGAGTGTAAATCATGGCCTTGGGAGCACCTAGATGCACTGTAGAGCCTTAATGGACGATGTATGTTTTTGGCTTTCAGAAATTTTGGTGGTGGTAAATTTGTGGGTTTGTAACTTTTTTGTCATTAAGAAAGCAAAGTTAGAATTTTGATTTGTTGATTTACATTGAATTAGCAACAGTGCTAGTCCTGGCTAATCGTTTTGTTGATAAGTTGAAGTTTTTTTTTTTTAAATGATAATGATGTCTGTTAAATTGGCTTCTGCATATACCTAAGATTTATGTTATGGTTCTCAAAATGTTGTTTTGAATACATAGAATTCGTTCATCATGTACAATACTTAGCTTGAAGGTTTGAATATGTTTGTCTTTGACAATTGATAAACTTTAGGGACTATTTCAAAATAGATGAAAGACTATTTCTTTCAAGTCCATGATTCACATTAAACTCGTATTTGATCATTAATGTTTTGTCATCTCGAATGAATTGTTGCAAAAATGGTAATTTATTGAGTTACACATATCCTATGCAGACTGAGAACTCTAAAAGTAGAAGTAGAACTCCGATTTCTGTTTTGAAATTAGTATTTTGTTTACATGATCATCAAGGTTATGTGCCTCAAAGTGCGTATGTAATGTAGTAGCCAAGCGGACAAAGTTGGTGTGTTTGGCTTATTACATGATTTTAGCCAAAACTAATACTTGTATAATGTTGGATTGTTGGATATATCAAATTTCAGAGAGAATAACTATTTTTCTCCAGTGCTGCTGTGACTCAGAGACACACATCGATGGTTGCTATCAAGAAAGATCGGGAATGCATCTTGACAAATATAGTGACTGCAAAAGAATCTGAGGGAGATCAAACTACTTCGCATATGGATCACGAAAAGTGTGAGATTCTTCTTATGTTTGCCTTCTACTTGTTTGATAGTTCTTCTTTTTCTTTCAATTTATACAATTTTTATCATGCAAATCTAGTAGTTTTGCTGCATTTAGTACACTTGTTGATGTTCAGGTTGCTGAGGAATATACAACATCTTTCCTGATGCATATGACTAATTTGCCGCGAAGTTTAAACTATGGACCTGTGTAGGTGTGTGAATATCCTGTTACTTTCATAAATAAATCTTTTTTGGCTTGCATTGCAGACATTGCCATCTAGGATATCATTCGACCACCGCAAGAAGGAAGCATATAATGATTTATACATTGTCTATGAATCAATGGACACTGATCTTCAACAGATAATCTGCTCTAATCAAGCTTTGACTGATTGATATTGAGTTTTGTTTGAATCCCAATCTTTTATTGCAGTTGATTGGCTTCTGTGAAACTAGAAAATTTCATGCGCTCATTTGGTATATTGTATTAAGGGAAGTCATTGTCAGATTTCTGTATAATTTTGCAAGGAATAACCCTTGGTCCATGCAATGACCATACTAATGATTCCAAGTACATATTTTTCTTTGTAAATTTTCGTACCAAAAATACTGCTTTTAGTTTTAATGTGGTAATGGGAATATGAGCGAAATCATTGATTGGATAGGATTCGCATTAGTAATGTTCGATGAGACTTCTTAAAGAATATTTGAATTATATTAACATTAATGCGCAAAGGATTGTTAAGTGTATAACATACTAATGGTTTAAAATTGTTGATTAGATATGAAACATTTGATTCTCAATAGTGAACATGCAAGAAGAGAATCTACCATGTACTTTCTATTTTCAGTTTTCTGATGCCAAGTTCCTGACTTCCCGTCTTCAATTATTAAATTTTAAGGGAGTTAACTAATTCACTCTGCYTTATTTGTATGATGATCACTACATCTGACATATTGTCCAAATCTACTTTGTGAAATGCAGTACTTCTTATATCAGCTCTTACGCGGATTAAAATACGTACACTCTGCMAAGGTTTTGCATCGTGATCTAAAACCCAGTAATCTTCTTCTAAATGCAAACTGTGACCTCAAGATTGGAGACTTTGGGCTGGCTAGGACCACTACTGAGACAGATTTTATGACTGAATATGTTGTACCTCGTTGGTATCGAGCTCCTGAATTGCTCCTTAATTGTTCGGAATATACTGCTGCAATCGATGTCTGGTCTGTTGGATGCATCTTTGGTGAAATTATGACAAGAGAACCCTTGTTCCCAGGAAAAGATTATGTTCACCAGCTGAGACTTATTACTGAGGTACACTTTTACCCTCTCTTTATCTTCTAGTTTGAGTTCACCCCTCAGAAGTTTCAGTTCATGAGGGTGTAACTTAGAAGATCAGATTTTGAAGTACTTGGTTTAGCTTGAGGAAGGCATCTTCTGAAGTCGGCTTGACTTCTGATGCTCTCGTCAACTGGTAATTTCTATTGATTTTGATAGCCAGCTAACTGATATACATGGCCTGTTCGTGCAGATAATTATTTTCTTGGGTATGAGTGAATTTGTGTACATGGCCTATTCATGCATATCATTAATTTCTYGRTTTTCTAGTGAACTGGTGTATGTCTTAGGCTGTGTTGATAACTTGACATTACCATGAATMCAAGATCAGTGCAGATTTTCAACAAGACATGTAAATTGTAACATAATGTTGCTTGAATTCTATGTCTGGCCTTCTTAAATTAAGAAACTTTTGCAATTGGGATATTATAGACCTRGCATAATGTAGGAGAGTAAAGTATTTTGTACCATTGATCTATTTGATAATGAGACTGAAACATTGCGTCTTTTTGGATCGAAAAGTTGATAGGGTCTCCTGATGATTCAAGCTTGGGATTTCTGCGGAGTAACCATGCCAGGAGATATGTGAAACAGCTTCCACAGTATCCAAAACAGCAATTCTCTGCCAGGTTTCCTAATATGTCTCCAGCTGCCACTGATTTGTTGGAGAAGATGCTTGTCTTTGATCCCAACAAGCGCATTGCTGGTACCTCTCTATTTACATTAATTAGCAATTCTCTCTATAACAGATTAACAAGCGACTTTCTTGGTTCATACTCTGATTAATCTTATGTACCAACCTGTTTGCAGCGGATGAGGCACTCTGTCACCCATACTTAGCCTCCCTCCATGACATCAATGACGAACCCATCTGCTCAGTTCCATTTCGTTTTGATTTCGAGCAGTCATCCTTGACAGAAGAGAATGTTAAAGAGCTCATCTGGAAGGAGTCTGTGAAGTTTAATCCAGAACCAGCTCATTAAGTAAATAATGACAAGACAAATTGCTCGGCTTCTGCTCCGAAAAAAAGTAAACTCCTGCAGTTTTTACTCCTGAATAATCTTGCTTATTCATGGGGGAGATATCTTTTTCAGGAAAATGAAGCTGTTTGTCAGCAGTCAGCATCCAGTTCTTTCATACCAGATTGTCTGAGAAATTTGGATTATGTATTTAACTTTGGTCTTTTGTAAAAGAGTAATTAATGAGATAGGAAAATAAGGAAATTGGGAGTTCCCTATAGCTAGAATGCTAGATTATGGATGATCATATGATCTCTTGAAAAACTTTAAAATGAGTTACTTCGTATTTAGTTTACTTTGTATAACTTGTCGAATCCTCTTGACTCTGTATATTTACTGAAGTTGAAAACATTTTCTGCATTCAGCCTGTACATGGTCTTATGTAGTTATGTACTTGCATCATCATTGTTAGAATTTCACATCCTTGTTTTAGCTTGTTTGAACTGAAGTTGAATACTTATGCTGCATTCAGTTTAATATCATAATTTCTCATCCATGATGCTAAAAACAGTGAATGTTCTGCAACTCTGCATTATTTCAGCTAATTCTTTTTTTGAATGGAACATTAATTAGTGTAACTTGGTGCCATAAAACAGTGGAGAAAGCTCCCWTCAGGTATTCTTTCATGCGACTTAGCGTGCTAATTTGTCCGTAAACTAATGTCTTGAATGTAGGRTCTGGTCATTTTGGTGTARTGGTACGCGTTTGAGCTAGTTTCACAAATATAGTTAGCGGATTGTGACCTTGCTTGCTCTTTTAAGAATATGGAAGTSTCAGATGCTTCCCATTTGAGTTAGACTTTATTGTATGGTTAYGGGGAGTAGGGGGTGGGGAAATGTTCTTCAAACATGCTCAAAAATTTACTTGAAACTGTTTATGAAGCTGTAAATGTTGTACAATCCTTCAATTCTATGGTGAAAAGGCGGAACAGTTCAGAAAGAAGAACATGTAATGTAAAACTCCTCTACTTTCTTCACTTTCTAGACTGACATCTTATACATCAAAAAAACATTCTCTTGCAAGAACATGTTTTGAGTTCGATATCATCGATTGGCAAGCGGTCTGTAGGATACTGACACTGTGTCGCATGATCTTGTCCTTGATCGGCCAAGACATCACAGGGTTTAGGCGAGACATTGCTTGAAATTCCTTTGATATCAGTGCAAGCCCACTGAATTTTCTTCGATTTAGCAGCCATGGATATGGTCACATTCGATATACAGATATCAGTGAAAGGATCACCTGAAATGCCTTCTAATCTAGCTGCCATCTTCACATCATCAGCCACCATATCTCTGTAGTTAATGTTTTGTATGGAAGGAATCGCTTTAGGATCAAATTTATCATCAGGATGTGATCCGTAATTCCCTGTCATCCAAAATGCCCATTTCATGGTATGCATTGTAAACCCTTTCACATAAATGTCCTTCACAAACCCTCCTCTCCCTACYCCTGTCTTGATTCTCACACCTGACTCYGAGTTTATAGCTAATATGTCCTCTGCCCTGACATCTTGTATTCCACCTGACATCTCGCTGCCTAAAGCAATCACAGCACGTTGTGGTGGATTATGCTCATGGCTCAAACGCAAGCGGATCACAAGCTGCTTGGTAGGCATCCCAAAGGAGATCCCATACTCATCATCACCACTCTTAACCGCCGACACAATCATCTCCGGAACAATGTAACAGCTTGTCTATTCTTGGTGTTTGTTACAGGAATCTGTGTGAAAGGGACGCAGAAAATCGTTGCAATTAGTGATAACAACTGAATATAGTGATGTCAAGTCCCAAACAACAGCTATCAGAAGGCTCATGAACACGTTTAACATTTCATCCTTGGTATTGATAAACACAATCACAAAAAATCAGACTTGGTTGAAACAATTAACTCAATGCAGATTATACCTGCGGTTAATCCGATCGAGTATTAGGTGGTCACTGGAGCACTTGATTGTGATGCTTTGATATAGTATATTCTGGTATCAGAAATTCTTTTTATTAGTTTCACATATTATATATATTCATCAAGATCCTAAGTCAAAACATCGAGTAAAATATATAAAATTAATTACAAGGCACTGATGAACGATGACTATCGATTGTAAATAACCTGCTTATAACACGGAGCGGATGAAGTTCCTATTGTAAGGAGAATTGAAATGAGTGTGAGGCCGCGAAATCTCATGAATGTCCTTCGGAGGATGCATAGTCTTCTATTAAAGAAGGCCTTGTTGTGCTTAAGCTGTCCATGGTGGAATTTTCTGCCACCCACATTTCACCTTGACCATCAAGTTGCCATTTTTCCCTCTGAAAATGACAATGCATCATATTCACTCACTTTAGTACTTCAACTAATCACAACACAGCTTAAGTTCAGTCTCAGTTTATGAGTAGCTACCTGTTTACGATTTCACATCTGTGAGGTTGGGTACCAAGTGATTAGACTGGCATATCTTCCACCCGTGCATCCCTTCCTCGCCATACGATGGCAATGGCTCGATCAAAGGCCATTCGGTCAAGTCCTGTCTGTAGCAAGAAGTAGTAATTTGAAATCAGGCATATGTCGAGGACTAATCAATCAATCAATCAACAGAGCCTTAATCCCATAAGTGGAGTTATGGTCGATGACTAATCACATATATTTATTTTAGCATACTCTTTTTTTGTTGGATAATTATTGCTGCTAAAAACTATGAGGATTTTACTAAAACTAAAAACTAATGAGGTTTACTAAATTTTCTATTAGATTTGCACAACACATATTTTTTTTATCAAATCATCAGACATTCCTGATGTATTTTGAAGTTTCACTCTATAACTAAAAGTACCCTTCAATGAATTTAGGAATGGCAGAATAGTTGTAATCAATTCACTCTGCCTAATAGTGAATGATATGTCCAAAGAAGCCCTCTACAACTTGAGGTCCTTAAAATTGTCTATTATCAATATTAAACTAACATCTTCTCAATTGTACTGTCTACATATACGCTCTAACCACTTTGGTTCTTATTACCAAAGTGACTCGTGTCGATGTCAATGATCATAAGTGGAAAATATCTAATTAAGAAATCAAAAAGATTATAATTTAGTGAGTAAATGCATTCAATGTTTTAACCATGTAAATTATTTTTGAAATCAAACTCAAAGACCACGGAGCATCCTTAGCGAGAATGTCCATAATAACAATTTTAATAATGATCTATAGGAGGTAACAAAAAAAAAGACAACTAAGGGCCTGTGTCTAATCTAACAGAGAACAGCATCCTTGTGTGTGTTTAGTAGAGTGTGAAGCTGGCTAGTGAGATTGAAGCTTCCAGTCAACCATTTCCCAGGAGGGACAAACAGCAAAGCGCCGCCGTCGGATGCGAACTGGCTGAGATGATCAACGGCCGTCTTAAAAGCTTTGGTGTTAGAGGTGTTACCATCACCAACACCTCCAAACTCAGTKATTGAAGCACTGTGACTTCTGCAGTTTATTGCTGTGTACTCAAAAGTTTCTAAATTTCTTGCTTTTCTTCCTTCTACTTCTCTTGTGCTCAACACTCCTACTAATGCTACTATTGCAAATATTACTCTAACCATTTTTCGWACCTGAAAAAATGAAAASAAACATGTTATTTAGACAAATAATAATGATGATGATRATGATTATAGTGAAATAAGCATATAGTTTTGTTAAGATGTAATTAAAGATAGTTGGTTTCACTATCTTTCTTGTTACCTCATTGATTGTCAAAGAGCTCACTTTTGGATGCATTTTTGGAAAAAATGTGGTTTGATGATGTCTTGTTTTGAAAGATGGATTTGAGGGTGTGTTTGTGCATGTATATATACATGAAAGCCCAGAATGGAGTTTTTAATTTTTAATGCTTTTTTTAAATAAATCGAGGACGCGATTTATTAAATTAATAATGTTCACGGAGGTTAATGCTATTCCCACATTAGTCGCTAATTCACTATGTGCCTTAAGCTTATGTTCGGACTTAATTTGTTGAATTTTTCATTCGAGTTTAATAAAAGTTTTGAAGATATTAATATCAATCAATAAGATTTTGATTGACACACAATTGATACACAAAATATGGGACATATGATTTAACTCGACCAGTCTTTCTCCAAATAGTAACCCATACAAAGATTCCACTTGTGTACATAATATAAGCCTATATACACAACTTTCATTAATCGTCATAAACCTTGTTAATACRGCCTTATTTTGTAATTATACACAATTTTGACAATCATGTATAATTTTGCAATACTTTGAGCTAAGCATGGAAAATGTAACAWGAAATTAAAGTTATGGTCAGAACTCAGAAGTAAACAAAGTGGAAATTATGGGCTAGGTATGATGTACAATAAGAAATTACAGAATGATGAGGATAAGATAAAATACCAAACAAACAGAACCCACTATATAAAAGAAGAACAACACTCAAGGGTAAGAATGTAAGATCCACTACTTGTTGAGTTGTTGTAGCTTCCACCACTCATATTACTCTAGTCTATCCAGTGAATATGTCAAAGTTGTATATTCACAGACAATATTGTAATTGTGGGGAAAAATAAAGTTATTTTTTAATGGCACTATTGTAATTATAAAACAACTTTATTTTCTCCGTAATTATAATATTGTCAGTGAATATGCAACTTTGACATATCCACTAGATATCCAGTTGATTGGTTGAGTGGAATTCGAATCTAAAGTTACACTACAAGCTTACTATATCTGTTTCATCTACTTTTATTAGCCTCCATAAACTACTAATTAGAGCTGAAAATGGTTTAATGTCCCAATAAAGTGTCAACTGATTCACCCAATAATCAATGTGGATGTCCAGTCATGTCTCATGTAGCTCTAAATCTGATGTGTGGAAAAATTGATCATAACAACATCAATTATAGGTCTTGGTGTGCAAAAGAGCACGACCTTAACATAATGAAGGGAGACGATACACATACACTAAATGTATGTGGTCCCCACTCCCCACATACACAAACACAAAGTGTATTGTCCAATCATATAAGAATAGATTGCAATTATTAAGATTAAAAATTATATTTATAAGTAGTGAAATATGAAAATATCCATATATGTGAGGGATCACATACACTTAGTGTATGTGTAGCCTTTTCCCATAATGAAAGGAGGAAGCATCGAGTCTTGTTTGGGAGTTGGGTGCATGACATAGCATAAAAAAGTTAAACTTGGATAACCTTTTAATGTTGTTCATGCTACTTTTTTCCACGTTTATGTTATATCTTACGCAATAATTGATGTTGTATTTTACACCCRATTTAAAGTAGTGCTTTTTTTTAAACAACCAACCTATACTTGCTGCATAATTTTTAAAATTATTTTATAACCAACAAAGCAGAATGGTATTCTATAATGGTCCTAATGGACATGTTGAATAGAATAGTAATCATTTTTTGCTATGGCAATGGACCAATAGTGCATTATCCTAAGACGCATTTAAAAATGCATTATTCTAAAATACTCAATATAAATCATCAAATTAGTAATATTGCACTTGAAATCATGAAATAAATCAATTTTGATATTGACCTAGTTTGATGTAAAAAAAAAAGATATTGACCTAGTTTGAACGATTTTTTATTGCTAACATCAAAGCTAGGTTTTTCTTTCGGCTATCCTTTGCATACTTTGTGTTTGTTGTTTYTCCTTGTCAATTCAAAGWTCATTTGTTTCTTCCTTTGATYATGTGTTATTAGAACATACTCGACCTTTAAATCTAGTCTTAACCAAACCGACACGGTAAATCAACATTATAATTTCTTCTTTTATGAATGCGGCTTAATTCTGTTCAATACCATTCAACTTATTTCTATTGAAGCATAGTTCAATTCAACCTACAAAATCGATCTTTAATTAAATAAATCGCCAACGCCACCCTTGCCCAAAAACACATATCTCACATTTTGACCCCAAACATATTTATGAATCTAGGTGATAGGTGAATGGTGAATGACTTGAGAGTTTGGATAGGTCCACTAGAAGTGGAAAAGGTGGGACCCAAAGAATGAGGGAAAGTTTTGTCAAAGTAGCATTATAGCACCGAAATAACAACCGTGAGCCACAAAGCATATGCCCCACCTTTGAGATTATACGATTTTAGCGGCCACATAAATAACAAGTTCCTCACGGGTTTGAGGTTTAGTGGAGTGCAACCAACCATTTCAACAAGTGCCCTTTTTGTTTCTTATTTTGTTTGTTATTTGCATCTCACACAAATTCACAAGAAGCAAACTTCCATTTTTCTATATTTATCCCCACTTTTTGTCCTAGTCCCCTACTTTTTTTCGATTTTAATATTTTTCTGTATTTAGTACTGTTTGGGCGAAAAAAATAAGAATAATTCTATTATATAAGCCAACAGCTTGAAGGGAGCCAAATGGTGTCCCCTTGAAATTGTCCCTTATATCCTTAATAAATTAAATTACACATGTTTTAAAAAAAATTAATAATATGTTTTTACTCTTCAAATTGTCAATTTGCATAAAATGTGGAACAATTTAATATGGTATCTGTATTGCAATTGAAATTGTCACTTATACTAATTATCAACAATATTTAAGTGATTTTCTTTCTTATCATAATAGAACATGTAACATGAAAAATTACATAAGTTAAGTTACACTAAATAAAGAATTCAATTGATAGAATATTTGATAGAATTGACACAATAAGAAGAAAAATGTAAAACTAAGAATTTCTATTAAGAAGTTGAAATTACAACTATATCATTAATTACAGAGACAATACTTAGTGAACAACATAGAAAATTTAGTGTAGTTGTAGTCGTGCATCGTCATCTATCTAAAAAAATTTGTCTATAACTAAACCAAAAGACATTACTTGATGTTTAAAATAATATTCAAATATTTTCTTTTTTTTACACATATCCTTAGTCAAAATGGCACTCACTCGCGTGTGACAAAAAATCATCTTAATACTAGTCTATAATTTGTGTAAGTCGAGCGCGAAACTAGATAAAATACTAAGTCGAAGAATTGAACGATCTGAATAATGTAGAATTGTAAATATATAAAACTAGATATAAAACACCAATGATAAAAATCGACTCAAATAAAAAACCACATACATTAAAAATTGTAGAGTGTATTTGATTTAAATCCTTCTACGTCAATCTAACAAAATATTTCTATCCATGCACTTTCGGTGATGATTGTATGCGATGAAGGATACTCTCTATTATTATGATATTCATTCGAACACTTTTGAGCCCTTTAAAAACTTCTATGGATTGCGATCGAGTAGTGTAGAATCGAATTATATTGGTTAACTTCTTTAATAGATATCATAAACTTAAACAATGAGAAGACTACTATGTTAAAATTAGAATGTGTTCGTTAATTAATTATTATTGGTTCAAACTTCGCTCTGGTGTTATATTTAGCAAAATATACTTAAATAGAAAATTAGCAAATATTTTCCTTCATTTTAATCTAGCCATATGATGTTGTCATTGAAAATTGTCAACATCTATGAAGGAAGTTCGAGACAAGGGATAAATCTAAAGAGTTGACTATCTTTTTGTTTGAAAAATGATGCAAGTAATTTATAATTTATTAAAATGAAAAAAGACGCAAGTAGATAAATGAGGAAGTATATTACATTGATTATAACATTGTAATGTTTTTTAAGTCTTTACTTAGAACACTAATTAAAATTTGCATATGGGACACAATTCACAAGATTATCAAAGGTTTAATCATTAATTTTTGTTGTCGAGTGCAGGTCTAAAAGTAAATCAAATAATTCAAAACCCTTGATAATATCGAATAATTCAAAACCCTTGATAATTTTGGACCTAGATCAGACTTGATTTCCCAATTCCATCAATGGCACACTTTGGTCCATCCAATTAATTGGTCCGGTCTTGGACCGATGTTCACCCATGGTCCATCCACGTGAGTGTTTTGTTCTATCTTCGGCCTTTTAACACATCAGCTAGATTTTTTTTGTGCTAAGAGAGCCAAAAAAGCKGGGATGAGAATCGATCCCAAGATCTTTTGAAATCATGAGGRAAGCTTTAACCACTTGAGTTATCTCTCACTCTCAAAAGAAACTACGACTTAGCATTGGGCTAGACATCATTACAATGTACTTCGTATGTGTTTTGTGGAGCATACTCAAAGGAAACTACGGGTTAACATTGGGCTTTTGTCCCGAGTCATGAATAGAAATATGTGGGTCAGTAGATGGATTTTGTAAATGTGCTGGCTGTCATATTTTAGGAAGCATGAGTTTCATTGTTAATTGGRCCGCAGCCTGGTTACTTMAAGGATCCTGGCCACTTAATTAGACTATTGAATAAACATTGTTTGTCCAACAAGTAAATTCACTTCCTACCATGGAATTTGAATAGACCAAGGACTTTGGAAGGGAAATCATACTCCTGAATAGTGATGACAATGGATCGGATTCGGRCAGGGTCCTCTAGGATCTAGACTCGGATCCGTTTTCTAGAGTAGGTTYCAGATCCTAYCCGAATCCAAATCCGGGTCCCAAATGGATCCTTTCTTAATTTTTTACTTCAAATGAAAAACAACAAATATTGAACCAAATTTTGATTAAAAAAACCTAAAACAACATATATCTTTCTTACGTCTTCCATTATTCGTGAGTCTACAAGCAATCATACATGATTAAAGATTTAAG
>SNQN01004796.1:0-45153 GCA_008642245.1 Bassia scoparia | reverse complement strand
GTTACGATATTCTCAAAACCATCTTTAACTAAAAGCCTGAAAGATTTATTTCTGCCTACATCTCTTAACTTTCTTGCTACCACCCGATAGCAGTAATGGCACAATTAACTTTTAAATACCTATATTGCAAATTCAATGATTAAAACATTTATCTGTAATCTATAAACCAATACAACACTCTTAAGTGTTCTTACACTGCATGTAAGATTGGTTAGGTTTAAATCTAATTTTAATGTTTAGAATATCAAAATTAACATACGTCATTAAGGCTGTAGGCCTGTAGGGTGGTAGTGAGAACAGAACTATAGAACTAAGGCGGTTTTCTTCAAGGTTTTTAGTTAAGAGTGGTTTTCCAGAATAACTTACATGCTCCCTATTGGTGGTATCTGAGTATCTGACCCCCAAAAAAACACCATTTAGTATATAAAAATACTTGGTGGGTTCATAAATATTATGAAAAAACACAAGCAATAAACTTATAAATTCGTGCAACTCTCTAATACAAGTTCACTCACCTAACCGTAGAGCGAACAACAAGATTCCGGATGAGAATGTTTTTAGAGGTCGGCCATAGGCTGTACCATATTGATCCCATCCACTCTTTATTGCTATTCCATCATCTCCAACACTGATGAACAATCCTCAATCACCATATCTTCACAGGAATCTGTTGCATTAGTAACAAGTTACATCTTTGATCATGTGCTTTAGGCCACACATTTTTGTTCCCTCTCAATACCACCTCTGAAGAAATAATAAAAAGGAAATGGAGATAAATGTCACTGATTTGGTGTCCTTCATAACCATTAAACTTGAAGAGTACCGAGATTGGATTTATATAACTTATCTTGTATTCTCTCAAAATTCAACACCTCACCTTCAAAAAAATTGTTTCTTCTATTTCCCCACTTGGCCCCTCATGTTAATATAATGTAAAGGTTGGTTTTCTGCTTTTCTGTCCTACATTCATCTCTTTAACTTACATTACAACTACAATTATAATAGGAAAGTTTGATAAATYATTAACCTAAACAAAAACTCCATTCCATTACAAAGTAACTAATGGGAGAAAATAAAGGAAAGATATCACTCATAATGATTAGAAGGGAAGAAACCTCCCAATTTAACATTCAAGCACTCAGTAAAACAGAAAAATATTGCTTTGCGTGCATCAAGTAATAAGCATCCTTACCAGTGATGACAACGTCTCTGAGATTTTGACCATGAATCAAACTACCATATCGGGCACCTGGATGCTCCCTCCCATATCCATATGATGGCAATGGAGGCATTAACGGCCATTTCTTCTCATCCTATACGCCAAAATGGATTTAATGGTAAGAAACATCTATACATGAATAAACAATAAAAAACAAACACAGTTATTTGACTCAATTTGTTCCATTTTTTTTGAAAAAAAAGCTCATTAAGATATGGTTCCATTTCAAAATTTACAGTTTTACACAAGCACGTGATACTATCCGCCAAATTTCTAACAAGCTATCAAGAATACAAATAAAGTGCCAATCTGCACCTTAAACACATATACGGAATACACATGAAGAAAAATAGGAGAATGCCCAGAAAGTTTACTAATGGGAGAACACAGATTGTAAGAACAGGGGCCCTTCCTGTCAAATCCTATTGTCTCAAAAACACACAGATATATCAAACACAGGCGACAAATCAGTTCTATTCTTCCAACGAGAGTAAGTTTAACTTCAAATAAAGATACAATGATACATTAAACAATTCTAGCTAAAACTCTTTCATCCAATTCAAATGCTAAATCAATCAATTTTGAAATGATATGGGATAAGTCAATAGATTAGTAACTTAGACATTTTGCATCATTACACTTATAATACTTCGTATATACTTTGTTTTTGAATGAATGTGTTTAGAACAAACTCCACAGGGACATCCACTGAAGTACCCAGAGTTAGTTTTACTATATATGTCTAATGGACTACCTCAAAATGAACTAAACAAGCAACATGTGGATGTTCTGTCTTCCTAGGAATAAATGGCGTGCTTTTCTCAGCAAAGACCCTCGGTATATGGGTCACAACTGCTAATAGACACAGCATGAAACCCAACCTCTTTGTCTCTACTGCATTTTCCCCCACCAAAGATTCAAGAAAACATTTTTAATTTTTCACGGGGTTTCATATTCCCCCTTTCCCATAATCAACTTTCCAGATTTACCATGGAGCAACAGGCCATTTCTATGACTCTGTTAGGTTGGCATTATTATGGCTTTGTAGCACCACTGTCAACAGTGCCAAGTCTGCCATATTTTGGTTATAACCTCTCTGAGTTGGACATCAATCCTACTAACATAGAAACTACTCGTGCAGATAAGAAGAATTCAAACTTTTTAAGCAGTACTTGTATAGTTCAGAATATGCTATATGGATTTCGACACTTTGGTGCTTTGGACATAATTATTCATCTCAATTTGCCCTTTAGTTCACTCTTTCAGTCCACTTAACAAATCCCATATCAGGTTCCACTATAAAGGCTTAACACCATCACATTGAAGCATCTAAGTAAGTGAAACAATTTCTCTTAGCTCAGCAAATGCATCCGTTTCATGTTTGGCAGCAACTTGCAACCATAATCTTCAGCATTGAGCCATAGGCTGAATTGTTCCCAATGTCGCGCCCATGCACGATCCATAGGCTGAATTGTTCAGCAAACATTTACATTAAAAAAGATCTAATCCCTCTCTATTAAGATTATGTGAAAATCAATCACYAAATTGTGGCGAATGATCGATCTAATCAAACAGTAGCCGAGCTCAGYTAATCAAAGCAACAAGCATAACTTTCAACATACAAAGTTACAAACCAAGTCCCCAATTTCCCATTATCACTAATCATCTCTCACTATGAAACATCAACACCCACCCACATACCTAAACAAAAGCATAATCAAAGCAACAAACTCGATTTCTAGCATACAAATTAAATTACCACAGCCAATCATATCTCTGTTTGAACATTGAGCATCATAATTCAGACATAACAACAGCATTACCATCATCATCATTAAGGAAAGGAAAGAAAACCAAACTCACATCAACTCCAAGAATAACAGCATCTTCAGCAAGGTACAAAGTCATATGACTAGTCAAATTGAAAGGGCAAGTAAGCCAAACCCCAGGTGGCACATTGAGCTGAGCTCCACCTCTCTTACTCAACTTAGCAATGGTGGCAACAGCCCTCTCAAATGCAGCTGTGTTGTCGGTAACCCCATCCGCCACCGCCCCGAAATCGGTGATGTTGAAAGAAACCGGCCTCAAACTCGGCATTGGCCTCGTCGGAGCTCGCCGGAACTTCAGGAGGTTGTCAGCAATGTTGCGCTGCCATAAAAACACTGTTGCAAACCCCAAGATCCACAGCACTGTGAATAGGGTTTTGTGATTTGCCAAAATTGAAGGCACCCATCTTCTTAATTCCATCTTCTGGTGTTGAAAYATTGCCCTATAAAAAAACCCCAATTCAAAAGATTCAACCTTTTGATGTTCTAAGGTGGTTTTCTATCCCAATTTTAGCGGGAAGAAATTGCCATTGATGATGATCAGAAATAGGTATAACTTTTGCAAACCCCACTAAAAAAAGATTCAATCTTTTCAGATTTTCTTAGTGGGATTTTGACAAGAATGAAATTGGCATTGATGAGAATGAGGAAGATGATTTTAGTGGGGAGTATTGGGAAGGAGAGATGTCAGGAATCAAAATCAGGTGAGAATTGAAGGAAAGTTTCAATCTTTGTTGGAGTAATTGGGAAGGAATAGTGATGTAATCACAAGTGTAAGTAGTAAAATACTGAAACTTTAAGGTAGGATGTTCGTTTCTTTGTACACAAATCAAATAATTTGAGGAGGGTTTGGTTGAAGAGAGTTTGGTGTTAACCAACTTTGGAAGGATTTGAGATTGTGATGGTTCGATTGATGGATTGATGGTAGATTCTAATGATGATCTTAATGGTTAAACTACTCAATTAATGATGATTATTTGGTATGTTGTGCGGATAGAGATAAGGATAATTGGTGGGATAAAGATAAGGATTTTATAATTGAGATATGGATAAAATTAGTATTTTCCCTTGTTTGGTATTATTTGGGACTAGAGGTGGGATAAATAATAAAATTACTTTAATACCCTAACTAAATCTATAACGGGGCGTTTGGTATGTCGTGGGGATAGGGATAAGGATAAAATTTAGGAAAAGGATAAGGATTTCATAATAGGGATAAGGATAAAATATGTATTATCCTTTGTTTGGTATAAAGTGGGAAAATAAGGTAGGGATAAATTATTAAATTACACAATTACCCCTACTACAACTTAACTTCTCCTCTCCTTCATTATTTATGTTTTATTAAGGGTAAATATGTAAAATCATTGACAATGCTTATCCCTCCCCTTATACCACACCCTCCCATGGTATTAATTTGGAGGGACAAGAGCTCAAATTATCCCTAACTTTGTCCCTCCTAGATTTTCAATTCCTCTCAAACAAACAAGCTGAGGACTAGGAGGAAAAGAGATAAGAAATCCTTATCCCTCCCCTTTATCCCCCTAACAAACACCCCGTAAATTCTCTTCATTCCTTTGATTTCATTAAGGGCATATTTGTTAGTTTACCCATTTAATCTTATCTCTATTCTAATACCACCCCCTCTTAGGTATTATTTTGTAGGGATAACTACCTATTTTATTCCTATCCTTATCCTCCTGGACCTCCTTCATTATGCCTATCCTTCTAAACAAACAATGGATTTCTCAAATACCCTACCCTTGTCCTTATTTTATCCCTCTAAACAAACACCCCCTACATTTATTTCATTTGTTTGATGTGTAAATCGGGAAAGTAAGGGAAATGAGTAAGTTTGCCCTCAAAAAAATAGTGAAGACATATCATGGTACAACACAAATTTTATTTTATTTTCATAATAAAACAAACGAGTGACCTAAAACATTAGATAATACAATGAAAAAAATGATATTAAATGAATATAAACATTTAATTGACACGTGAGTTCGACAAATATTATAAGATTAATATCATTTTAGAAAATATATTTAATGTTTAACGTCTCTAGAAGCCTTTCTACGTTATCATCATTATACTAAAAATAACACACGTCTATACAATTTTTTTAATGAAGGAAATAGGGAGAAGAAATAAAGGTATCATTGTTGTACGAAAAAAGATTGGAAAAAAATGTTTTCTCAAAAACATAATGTTGTATTTAGTTAAAAATAACTCTTCTTGAAAATTGATAGAGGAAGGGGTTTGGAACCGTCGCTTCAACTCCACTTTTGATCCCAATGATCAGAGTTTAAATCCCCATTAAAAAAATATTGAAAATTGATACTCCGTACACCTAATTTAAAACGGATAAAGTATTTGAAATTTTAAATTTGGTATCCATGTTTTAGGTGCTTGTTTACTAGTAAAAATAAGTATGGAGTATAAGTGGATATCCTCTAATTCATTTCAATAATAGATCATTTTAGATATTCATCACATAACATGAATACAACTACCCACTTATAGATTTTGTCAAGTATTAGCCTACACGATCAAACATATTGTCAAAATTTATATTTTGTTGTTGGCAGCTCCACTAAATATATTTTATTCATACAAACATAATAATGCATTCAATGGATAAAATCTCCCCCGAGAATTTGCATGAATATCTTGAAGGACAACGTCTCTATTGTCATTGATAATATCTTATATTAGTTTGCAAATATACAAAGAAATCTAACAAGAATTTGCATGATTTTTATTCTTTAAAGAATACATATCTATTGCCATTGATTTTGATACAATGTACTAGGAATAGTAGATTGTTGGTTAAATGTTAATGGCTATTACCTTATGTTTTAATTTTTTTAAATTACTTATATGGCTCATCGTTTTAGATGGCGTGCCATTTTTATAGACACGAAGAACATTCTGCGATTACATTGTATATTATACTCCGATCCGTATGTATATAGTTGCATGATCAATAGTTTTATATCACGGAGTATAATCTCATGTGAAAGTTGTCTCTAAAGTTGTAAAGGGTAGAGTTGAAGGAGTTGTGAGAGAGATGGTTTTATATTATAATATATTTTACTTTTATTTTTTTTGCAAGTAAAATGATTTTAGCCATTGATTTGCAATTGAAGGATCCAGATTTGTTGAACTCCACCAACTCCACTAATTTATAACTCTAGAGGATCACAACCCGTAAAAGTTGTATTAAATTAAATCCACTAATCTAGTAATCTTTAACAAAGTATGATATCATATCATTAATGAAAAATTGAACTTAAAAGGAAAGAAAAATGGAAATTATATATATCATTGATATATCTTCTTCACCCTTGTTGTTCTCTATACAGACTAATTTTAATGAAAAATAAGTGTGTGATCGATGTTGTGAACGAAAAAAAGTCATTATGAGACTACAGGGTAAGAAACGCACGCGTATGCGTACATAGTGTTTTAAGATAATTTAAAATGTAATAAAAATATGTACAAATTCATGAACCATTCAACTGTATATCAAGAGTTGTGAGATGGGGTTTTACATCTATAAGTTATTAATTTTTTAGTAATTTCCTTTAATTTTATGGATAAGATATCTTTTATTATTGTTTTTAGATCTAGATGTTATAAGTGGTTAGTTGTTTTCGCTTTTTATTTTATTTTTTATATTTAGTTATTTAATTTATTTTAAAAAAAATTGATATATATTCTTTTTATTGTTGTTTTTAAATTAGATTTATTAGTTTATATATTTCCTATTATTTTTATTTGTATATTAATTTAGTTATTTAATTTATTAATTTTTGGATATATATATCTTTTATTAATGTTTTTATATTTGTAATGTCATTAAGTTGTTAGATTTTCGTTTATTTTAGTATTTTTTATTTGGTAATTTATTTTATTTTTAAAAAATGGATAAGATATATCTGTTTATTATTATTTTTAATCATAATGTTATTAAGTTGTTATATACATCCATTTTTTTTGCTTTATATATTAGTTATAATTTATTTCATTGTATATTTTATTATTAGTGATCTTTGAGCGGGCAAAAACATCCTACAAAAAAGTAACGACATAATTTGGGTGTTTGATTTATTAATATAAAACTAGATAATACCCGGCAATGCCGATTTTAAATAAAATACAAATATCGTAAATAAAATCAATTTTTTTTTTGTTAAGTGTGATTATTTCATAATAATGTTTATTGTGAAATAAATAGAATTATATAGTATATCCATTATAAATGTTTAAAGTTTATCCAAAGTACAATTATTAACTTAATTAAATGTTCTATAATTTTATGCATAAATAATAATAAATAATATAATAATAATAAATAAATAATTTAATAGGGGATGGAAGGGAAATTGGGAGGGAAAATATGGATAGGGGTGGAGATTCTTTAGTCTATGTTATTAGATTAGATGAGATAGATCAACAGATCGTTATATCTTATATATTAGATAAATATTTGTTACGTTAAGTGTTTTTAATAATATTATTTGACAGTTAGTTAGAAAAGATTTTTGTTTCTATTTTAAATCTTTTAAATATTTATTCCTTGAAACAAAAAGGTCTGCACAAAAGTTATCGATCAAATTGGTATTTTCTTTTAATAGATAAAATAATGTGAATAGTTTAGTACAGAAGATACCTAGATTCGTAGGTTGAGTACAAAGATAGATATTCGATCGAAATGTGAGATATTTTAGAGTTGAATTAAATATAAAAAATAATAAATAAAAAGAAAATCATACGTTAGAACGAGATGTGCACAATCCTACACATTCTAGTTCAAACAGAAATCCTTTTTATTTTAAATATAGTTATATACGCAATTTAATTCCAATTTTATCTTATATAATTAATTAAAATATTATCTTAATTATTTAAGTATAATTCTTTATGTTTACTTTTTAAGTATTGATGAGACTGATTCTTACCTAGTTTTGTATTTTAACCAAGGGCTAAAATACTTATTGGATTAGGGAATATAACTATTGCAAGTATTTTATATTTGTTGTGTGTTGTTTGTGTTGTTGTTAATTAATTTGCATAACAAAGATTTTTATAATTTGCAGTCGATACTCTATACAAGCAAATTAATTATGGCTAAGGATAGCGAGCATGATGATAAAACAAGTTTTTGGGTAATTACCACAGTTGCGATCATGGTGTTCCTTGGTGAAATTWGTTTTTATTTGCTGTACACTGCTTATCATCCTCCTCCCACGATCCGATTTCATGTCGAATCTTTCACGGTGMACCCGATTATAATTTCGYCGGACAAAGGTGGAAATAATAATAATAATAATAATGCGGTGAAGGATTATTACGTCAACTTAACCCTATCGGTGAAGAATAAAGTAYCGGTTAAGTTGGAGTCGCTGCACGTGTCRATAGAATCCGATAATTCTGTGATCTCGTCGACCGATGTCGAAATTGGCTAYAACCARGAGAAATCGCACMAACACAMCACTTTGCAGCTGAGCATGCCTTTTAATGATACTAGTGGCGAKGTTTTAAGCACGAATGATGAAGTCGAGTTCCDMATCRATTTTGCGGGTCCSTTTTGGACTAAATCCGGGCATATGTGTGATATGATCATYGTTTGCGACCACATTAGGGTTAGACTTGAACACTCATCCAATTTCACTTTTGGGAGGATGATTAGTAGTCCAAAGAAGTGCATTTACAAATCTCCACATTGTTGATGGAATTAATTAACCCTTGATTTTATTTACTAATTAATTAGCTATTTTTTTTAAAAAAAATCTTGTATGTTTCATACTTTCATTGTTACGTTTATATAATTTCTTGAATTGAATTAAAAAAATTAGTTTAATAAAGAATTCTTCAATATTCATACCATTGTTGAAACTTACACAAATTTAYCGTAAATAGTGAAATATATGCAAAAACTTGTCAAATTATGCAAACTTCATTCCAATCATCTCAAATAAAGAGCACAATCAATCAAAGCCTTAATTAGTTTCATAATTGGGGTTAGCTAACATGAATCAAAAGTGAATCATGGTCACAGTCATCCACATAGATTTTCCCCTCCACCCCTTACGATTGTCATAGTCACAGTCATCCACATGAATCAAAAGGAGTATTTTAATTTGTTAAATGTTGTACTTATATCACTGGAAAATTTGATAGATCACTTGTTGACTAGCTGTATACTATATGTTATGAATTGATGATAACATCAATATAAGATTTTTCGGAATAATCACTTTTGGTTTATATTAACGGACCCCACTTATGAGACTATGGCTATGATTGATTGATTGATCAATGTAAGATTTTCAACAAATTATATATATATATGCAGGGTCAGACCCAGAGACACTAAGACGGTTTGCACAAGCAGAGCTAATGCACAGTAGGTGGGCAATGCTGGGAGTAGCAGACATTTTAAACGCTAAAAGTTAAAACGTTACTCCTAGCGTTCGAGAAAAAAAAGTAGCGTTTAACGCTAACAATTACTCAAAACGCTATCTTATCGAACAATAATAAAATTAATCGAATAATTTTTAATCCAATCAAAACGTTAAAAGCTACCCGAAACGCTATGCCAAACACACCATATGCAATACGAAGGAAACCCTCCCCAAAAAAAACAAAAAACTCAATCATACCCTGACATCCATTCCCCCCAAAAACAAGATTCGGTTAGTTAGTCAGTTTTTCGTTCGTTACATTTCCCTCCAATCTAAAACGGGCCTATATATACCCCCCTGAAATAAAATCATTTTCCACACTCTCTCTCATAAAAAAATAGGGCCATTTTTGCAGTTTGCACTCTCTCATCGGCTATCGTACGCTAGGCGACGACGACGACGACGACTCGGTTCAATCGACTCACTCTTCTCTCTCCTCCGTCTCCCTCTCTCTCCTCGTCTTGCTGAATGCGCTACTGCTGTTGTCGCCTTCTTGCGACTCCAATCGACGACACCGCCATTGTCGTTGCGTAGCTGCCGTACTCCGATTGACGGCGTGATCTTCGCACACACCTGCTGCCGCGAGCGAGCGCGCACGACTTCGATCGTCGGCCTCATCTTCGCGCACTCCTCCTGCCGCGAACGCGCCCGAGTTCGATTGCCGTCCATTCTTGCGTTTCAGGCGAGGTTATGCTTTAACTTTCTCGTTTCTTACCTGCTTTTGCTAATTTAGATTGTTTCGTACTAATTTCGATTGTTTTGTGCAGCAATCCTGTGATACCGGCATTAGTGCGTCACCTTCTCACACTCAGTACATACCATCCAGTTCAGCTACCATTTCAGGTTAGTCCTTTTCTTGCTATGTTTCAATCTTGCTATGATGATGTTTCCTCCTAGTTTGCCGAATCTTTTAATGATTGTTAGTATGATTCACTGTTAATTTTTGGATTTCAATGAGATAATTTGAGGAAGGTAATGAAACAACACTTTTCGTATATTACCTTCTTCAATTTTCTCAACAGAAGAAAAAAGAAGTAATATAATTAGTTAATAATATGTACTCACTAGTTATATTACTTCTTTTTTCGTTGCAATTTATTTGCTCTTATTTGTGTTGTGTTTGTGTTGTAGAATTATCGACAAAATGAACAAGCTTGTGGAAAGCAAAAGTGATGGAGTTGGAAAGATTTGGAGTGAAATACCCATTGTTTATGTTGTTTGGTTTTGCAATTGTATATTTTTTTTTGTAATATTTTATTAATTTTCATTGTAATAACTTAGAACATATTAATTATAAAAGAAAAAAATTAATAAAAATGATCTCACCTTTTGAGCGGTTATAAGTTATAACTAGGTATCGTATTGAATCGTGCTCAATTTGTGCCTTTCCAAACTAGACTTTGTGCTGGCCTAACCCATCCTCAAGACTACTTCCTCAATTTAACATTACTGAGTTGATGCTAATATGTTTTTTGTAATTGTTTGGCACTGTTCACGCACTTTTTGGCACCATTCACACGTACAGAAACAAAACATATTTTCACGTCCTAACACTGTCTGAACATATACTAATAATGTCTTAACACTATATACTGATGTACTAACATTGTCCGCGCAAATTGGTGCTCATGGGCACTCTTATCCCATGTCTTGTCCTGGGACTGTAGTTCCTCGAAGATAATGATTCCAATCAGTTTTAGAACTAATATTCTCTTCAAACCAAGTGGAGGATTGAGTAGTGAAACCATAAGGAAAGGTACCCATATTGATTCCAACACTCTAGAGCTCTTGGACAGTGCTGGAAGATCTGCACTGCTGTCTCGATCTATCTGTTCTGGACAGAAGGGACAGTCGGGGGGCACTTGACAGCCACTAGAGATGAGGTAGTGTCTAGTTGGGATGTAGTCCATCTTACTAACCACAAAAAAACTTTTATTTTTTCAAGTACAAGCAGTTGCAATGCGCTCGAATGTTGTATAAAATAAAAAATGAAAGTTTACAAATTGAAGTGATAGGAAATGCTCAAAACCACATTGCAAAAGTCAGTTAAAAGATTATCAAAGGCATACAACCTAAAAATAATGGTGTAGCATTTAATCAACTTCTTTGAAGCCTAAACAAGCGAATTAAATAATTTGATGAATCCCGTGAAAAACCATGCTCTCTAATGTCAGTTGTCGTTGTGGCTCATAGATCCCATAGCCCCCTCCTTAGCACCATTGTCAGTGATACCTGCCTTCGCAAATACCCACCCTCTTAATCACACTACTCCTGACACAGAAGCAGCAGCCGCAGCAGCACCAGCTCCCGTAATTAATCACCATACACAAAACATCCAAATTAAAACAAACAAAAACAATTGTAATAATCTCATTTCATGATCAGTGGATAAGACAAAAAAAATGAAGGGTTTTCATACGTGTGAGGAGGGCAAATCTCAGCATTGTGATGATGCATATCAATAATCAAGCAAGAATAAGCAAGCAAAAATTTGGAAAAGAAGAAAAATAGCGATGAATAAGCATTAATAGCACATTATGTAAATAAATACTAAACAAAAGCTTCTTTAAGCAAGTTAATCTCATATAATCAATATTCATCCAAAGTTCATTCCTTGAGTCACACGCATCACACACATCAGACCTTCATACATATTACTTTACAAACTTAATGTGTCTTTTATTGCCTAGCTTTATTACTTGGTGGTGCACAAGTGTGTTCCCGTGAAGCGAGAGTCCGGGGAAGGGTCCTACCACAAGAGTGTATAGGGGGCAAGTCTTCCCTTGTAATTTTTACAAGAGGCCGTTCCCAGGACTTGAACCTGTGACCTCAAAGTCACAAAGGCAACACCTAGCTTTATTACTTGCAAATCTTAAAATATGTGTGCAAGAGGCCTTTGACGACTTGATTAGTCTCGTGCATTATTTATCAGCATATAAGTTACATAATAATGAGCATGCATAAGCTAAGATTTATGATATATAACTTAGTGGAATCAGTGCCAAACATCAGTGTATGCAAACCCGGATTATTCGTTACAACATGGAAGCTTTATGGTGATGCCATAATTATTCGTTACATTCCTTTATGAGTTTTCCCTTGTTTAATTTCCCAATTTAAAGGTTTCTTAAAAGTTATGAGCCATGAGAAAGTAATCAGTCTTCCTATCCTTTTAATGATCCATATCACAGAGAGAAAGCATTTTTTTATTCAACAATTAGTAACATAAAGATGTAAATTCATATACAAATGGTCAGAGACACATACAATGAGTTCCTCTGGAGACTTAAGAAGCTCCGATTCTGTCTCAAATGCATCCCATTCAACCTATACTCCTTAGCTATCTCCTTGATGACCTTAAGCTTCAATTACCCAGTAGGATCTGGAGCAGAAAGTTCTCTTTTGCAATTAGCTGAAATAACAAGAACCATTAAGAAATCAACAGGATATATGAAATATCAATATGTATCAAATGCCACAAACACATAAGGGAATGTTATCTAGCCTTGGGGAAAGGCAGGAGTGATCAAACCTTTTCCGCATATAAAGACGCTAAAAGTAAAGCAAAGGTAGTTGTGCGGAAGCTAAAGAAAAAGCTTACCAAGAGGTTTATGAAATGTTAGACTCCAAAGAAGGAGAAAAGGAGATTTATAAGATGGCAAAGAGAAGACAAGAGGCGAGGAAGGCTATTGGCATGCTCAAGTGTGTCAAAGATACGAACAACAAGTTTTTGGTTCAAGATGGGGTCATCAAAGAAAGCCAGAAAGGTGGGTGGCGTACTTTGATGAATTGTTTAATGGAAGCCAAAGGGCCGTTACTGAGCAAGGAGGAAATCAATGTGGGGGTTGTACGAAAGATTAGAAGAGTAGAGGTAGAGGTTGCATTGAAGAGAATGAAATCGAAGAAAGCAACGGAGGTGTAAAGGTAAGGTATTGATTGGTTAACGGAGTTGTTCAACAAGATATGAAAGACCTCGAGGATCCTTCAAAGATTGGAGTTGCAATTTATAAGAACAAAGGAGATGCTCAGGATTGCTCTAACTACCTCTAAATATCGACGAATCAGACTTATAAGCCACACTATAAAGTTGTGGGAACAGGTAATAGAACATCGGTTAAGGGTATGCACTAGCATATCCGAAAACCACTCCGGGAGATCCACAATGAAAGTAATTCATTTGTAAAGACAAATGATGAAAATTTTATAAGGCGAGGAAGAAGGACCTCCATATGGCTTTCATCGACCTAAAAAAGGCTTATGACAAAGTACCAAAAGATGTATTTTAGTGGGCGAAAAAAGATATTCCCCGAAGGCATATTAACCTAGTTAAGGACATGTATCGGGGTGTGTCAACAAATGTTAGGACTTGTGATGGATTGACAAAGGACTACCCTATAACAATTGGATTGCATCAAGGGTCGGCGTTAAGCCCTTTCCTTTTTGCATTAGTTATAGACGAAGTGACAAGGCCAATCCAATATGATGTACAATGGTGTATGTTATTTGCGGATGATATTGTATTGGTGGATGAAACTTAAATTGAGGTCCAAGTTGGAGCAATAGAGACAAATATTGGAATCTCAAGGATTAAAGCTAAGTCGGAGTAAGACGAAGTTTTTGAAATGTCATTTTGGGTCACAACAGAAGACCAATGATTATGATTGAGTAGTAAGTTGGACGGAAAAGATCTGATCATGAGTGAATGCTTTAAGTATCTGGGTTAGAATGATTATTTTGACCAAGATGTGGCCCATAGGATTAAGACAGAGTGGGCGAGTGAGTGGCATAAATGGAAAGCACCTACATGACTGTGTTCTATGGTACAGAATGTTAGGCCTCCAAAAAAGAGCATATTCAAAAGGTAGGAATCACCGAGATGCGGATGTTAAAATGGATGTGCGGGAACACTCTATGAGATCGAATAAGAAATGGATGTTAAGTTGGTGTTGCAGACATTTTCAAGCAACTTGGTTGGTTTGGGCATGTAAGATGGAGACCTCATTGGCACCGGTGTGAAGAGTGTAAGAGCGGGATCAGGGAGATTTCAAACGAGATGGAGGGAGACCAAAAATGACTTTGCAAGAGAGTGAGACTCTCGATCGTAGGACTGGAGAAGGAAAATTCATGTGAATGACCTCTCGGAATAGTCACTTTTGATTCATATTAGCCGACCCCACTTATGGGATTAAGGCTATGATTGATTCATTGATTGATCGATCAAATGCCACAAACAAAATACACACTTAAACAAAAAATTTATAGTATGGTTGGATGATCAATCAAAGCATAAACATGGCAAGTTGGCAAATGCCATCAACATCCTATAAATAAATAATAATGATTACCATATGCAATTAAAAAATGTTGTTCGATAGGAGGATTAATATGTAACATGAGCAAGCTACTGCATTTTGGTTATACACAAGCATACACTAAAGAGACAATTTCCAACAACAGATAACATCAAGGCAAAACCATATGCCAAAATCATATGAGGACTTAGAGTCTTAGATCAATAGTTGCTGCTACAAAATCTTTCTCATACTTCTTTTGAAAAATATCTCATACTGACATATGTTCCGAAATGTCAGTGCATCTTTCTCATGCTTTGGTATCATTAAGTTTACTTCACTAAATGATACCAAATCTTCTTCCTTTTGACCGAGTAAAATCTTGGTTAAGAATGTCTATATTTCCTATTGGTATTGATTTAACTTAGTTAAAATAATGTGAACTTGAAATAACCTCTCTATTTTTTCTTTTTCTTTTTTTTTTTGATTGAAACCTAAAATATTATGATTCAGACAATATGATAGAATTAATCATGTACTCATGCATGACAGTATGATTATCGAGAATAACTGGTTTATAAGTAAAGTCCAGATGGCCTTGAGTGTCTTTTGACCGTCTTTACATCCAGGAAACATTTTAAAGAGACTTGAAAAAGATCTTTACAACCAAGGACTCTATAAAAGACATAGCAACAAGCACTCACGAGAAGACATTGCCTTCATTTACAATAGAAAATGTCACAGTACCAAATCTCAACATTAATAGAGGACAAAGCAAATTGAAGAGCACAATGGAAACATACAGATTTAGCAGAGAAATATTGCAAGAATTTTATATTCAGTTAAAAACTTTTATGTGAATGTAAAGTGTTACCTGATAAAGGAACTCACTACTATATCAGGATTCCTTTAGAGATTTTATCTACAATATACAATCCCAAGTAATTAGAGCTTAGACAACCCCATTTAACTCTGCACCAATTAATTAAAAAGTATATAAAATTCTTGTTTAGAGATAAAATATAATTATCCCCTGCACAAGTAAGACCTTAATCACCCTTATAAAGTTATAAACAATTACCAAGTATTGGTTCTTGCCATTATGTAGGCGTGGAAATGCAGAATATTGCTCCACATTCACAGTTCATATAAACTAATAAATTCACAAATGGTTATTAAAGAATTAAACAATAGCTTAAGAGGAAGTTATTCCATACCTGAAATCCACTTAGAAGAGACTCCATCTATGACAAGATGGTGTCACAGTGTTGAATTTGATCATAGAACCTTTAAATCTCTAACAAACTTCAAGAATAAAAAATAATAGAGAACCAATGCTATCACAATTCAATACTTTGCAACTAAATTTCTGATACTTTATTTAGGTTTCTAATTCAGATACATTCTTCAAGTAAAATAAATAACCCATTCAGAAAAGCTCAGCACGGGGATTCCTTTTGGATGTTGCAAAAACATAAAAGATATAATAGTCAAGGAAATTTCAGCATGATAAATATGACCTAACAGATAGGGGCAGAGGAGATAATAAAACCTTTATAAGACTCAAACAAAGCAAAAGAGATTCATTCATGCATAGATCATCAATCTCCAAACTCGTAAACCTGCAACCTACTTTATACATTCCGTATTAAGTTCGATATAAATGCATGTAACATCATCAAGTATCTCTCCAGTGACTTCTAACCTAAAGCCACATCCAGCAATGAAGATTCCGGAACAGTCAAAAAGAAAATCACCTCACTTGCAGCAGCCTTGAAACGGACATATATAACAGATGCCTCCACACCTTCAGAAAAAGCAGGTTTACTGCCACTAATGTTACGTATTGCTTCATGAACCTAATCAAGACAGCATAATGTCAGGCTTTTCTTACTCTATTTAGAAGAATAAAACAAAGAAGATAGTCCACCTGAGACGACGCATTTTTAAGGACTGAATGGACATGAGACCGTATGGCATTCAATGCTCGGGATTGTCAGCAACATCAAAATGAAAGATTAATTTTGGAAATCTTAAAGTTTAAGGACAAACTGCATTCAGTGTCATGAATAATAATTATTTAAAATCATACAGCTATGGAGGACAACGGCACATGAATCCGAGGCAAAAATTCAAAATCAAGAGCTGTAAGACCATCCTTAATGCAAACATCACTTTAAATCTCTTGAAGAACATAGTCAGTGCAGAGAGGGTCATTATAAGTATATCTAAGTATCTAACTTGATTAAAAAATCAGAAGAATGAAATAGCATTTACCTTGCTTTCAATCTGTCGAACACTTTGAGTTTCACAAGCTGTGAGGCCATACAGGCATCAAGATTTTACAAAAAAACATGTGATTTCATCGTGGTTCTGCCACAATAAAAGTGTAAGCACACAACCTAAAATGGAGCCCAGATGCAATTTGTTCCTTATTTGCATATCCCGTCATGTTCAGAGGACCATCTTCCTGTTAAGATAGCTCTAATTGACTGATGCCATACTTATTAGCCAACAGCACGCCTTGCTTGATTGCCATTAACTCGGCAGCAGCAGCTGTCTGGGACATAATAAAAGACAACCAATTATCCCAATCAGAAATTTTTCCTATTGCTAGCTTTTCTAATTCTCACATGAACTGTACTAGAGGACCTCTGGTATGATTAATGAGCTTCTGCTTATACTTCTTCCACGATATTTGTCCATGGATTATATGTATACAATGTTTTAGTCTACTAATAAATTCTCATGGGATTAAAATATGGCAGGAATATATGGCAGGTCCGGACATTGAAATCATACTTGAATTCATTCTTACTAATGTTGATGTCGCCCTTGGAATTCGTGGCGTGGCACAAGGCGAAGAAGAAGTGGCTAAAATAATAGTATTGACTTTGATCATGCTTATACATGCAGCCTATATTGGACTGACAATTACTTTTAAGGGGAAACAATGCTCTTTGGAAGATGAAATGGATGAAGAGGCAAAAGTTTGTAGGAAGAAAGTAAAGTGGGTAAAGTCCTTCCTGAGAATTATTTCAGTTATACTGTCTTTCATAGCATCGCACATGGCTGATAAGGAAGTTGATCGAAACATCTGTTACGCAATCGCATCTGTGGCTTTTGTGGTCATTTTCTTCGTGATATGGTTCCCATTGTTCAGGACCAATACTATGGACAGTACTTCATCAACACCACAACAAGTGAACCCAACATCACTACCACAACAAGAAGAGAACTCAACATTTGCACAGGAGCTACAACAACAGCCACAGACACCTACAGATGACGATTCATTAGCAACACACGAACAGCCACAAAATGAAACTATTGGGTCCCTTACTGATATCGAATCATTAGCAACACACGAACAGCCACAAAATGAGACTATTGGGTCCCTTACTGGCATCGAATCATTAGCAATGCAAGAACAAGAACCACAAAATGAGACTATTGGGTCCCTTACTGCGTTTAAAGTGTATCTCTTAGCTTTTGGGTCTGTTATTGCTTTAGTTGTTTACCTTTTTCTGTAGTTTCTGTAGGTTGTCTGTAGAAGTCAGAAACTACTAGGTTGGAATCAAGTGACAGATCTTTTATTTTGCAAGGGAAGTCCTCTTTAACATTGGCAGTCTCAATGTAGAAATTAAAACGACGTCATTGCCATTTCAACTGGGAATTCCAGACGCTCATTGATAATCAGATTTCAGAATACAAAAACTTGAAATGGATCATGTTGGATTCATTTTTCTGTGTATTACATTTATTTTTACAACACATAATTTAAGATAATAATGGTCAAAGTTGTGCCTCGAAGACCATGTAAAAAGAAGTGGAACAACTGTTTATAAACGGAGGGGTTCTTTTACTTAGACCCTCTTTAGTTATTTTACTTCTTTTTTTCATGTGTCATCTTGTTAGATTTGTCTTAATATATGCTTCTATATATCAATCAGTCAAAATTGCGGCTAACAAACAAACAAGCGAAAAAAAGGAAGATGCGGATCAGAACCATAATTAAGAGTCAATACAAAATCAGTGGATCAAGAAAATGATAAGATATGTGTTATTATTATTTATCAGTTACAAGGTGTCTCTGGCAATGTTACTAGGCTTTTTACACTGCAAGTACTACAAAATATGCTATGGACACTTAAACAATTCACAGTGGACAAACATCACATAAAATCTCTATTCAAAACCTTAAATGCTGCCAAATACCATAGAGGGCAGCACAGAATGGTCATGATGAAAGACCAGAACAATTATTTTGTAAATTCCGCTATTACAGCTAGTCCAAACATTCAGCCAAAGGACAACAAAGAAGGCGACAATTTATTCAAAGAATGAAATGACTATAAGCATTATTTTTAAGGACAGCAAGAACATTATTTCAAAAATACACCAATAATAGTTGAAGTCTGATATTGCTTGTATAGTACCTTAAGCAGGTCAACACAAAAAAACTCAATAGTTTTACAAGGCATATCTTCAAAAAGTAGACAGGGCTTCAAAATTATGATTCTTGAACTTATTTGACTCTGATGTCATCTATAGCCAGTCTTTATCCTTATAATTTCTCCTACAAGGCTACTAAACTATAGAACTAGTGTACAATATACATCTATACCAGATTCTCAAGTAAATTTGAGTACTAAACGTATGCTTGAGCAAGTACTTATGCAAATCTAGACTGAGACCTTGTGCTAAAAGAACATCATTAACAAAGTAAGTTTAATCTATCGCTGTTCTGATGTGGCTCCAAGATCCTCAAAAGTTAGGGCTTTGAAAATTGAACTAAAATTGCCTTATGCTCAAAAGAAGAAAAATACTGATTTGCATGCATCAAGCACTTAGCATCCTTACCAGTAATGATAACATCTCTGAGATTTTGACCATGAATCAAACTATCATATCGGGCACCGGGATGCTCCCTCCTATATCCATATGATGGTAATGCTGGCATTAATGGCCATTTCTTCTCATCCTATATGCCAAAATGGATTTTATGATAAGAAATAGCTATATATAAATAGACAATGAAAAACAAAATAAAGTGGTAAGAAATAGCTATATATGAATAGACAATGAAAAACAAATACAGTTCTTTGACTCAACGAGTTCCATTAAAAAAAAAGCTCACTAAGATATGATTTTGTTTCACGTTTACACAAACACACGATAGTGTCCTCCAAATTTCTAACAAGCTATGCAAAATAAAAATAATAAGTGCCAATTTGCACCATAAATAAATAAATAAATGGAATATATATGAAGACGCAGACCTCATGAGGCACCGGTGCGAAGAGTGGAAAAGTGGGATCAAGGGAGGTTGAGGGAGACCGAAAATGATTTGGTAGGAAGGAGTTAAAAAGGATATGAAACAGTTGGATTTACAAGTGAATGAGGCTCTCGGTCGTAGGGAGTGGAAGAGGAAAATTTATGTGGATGACTCCCCGGAATAATCACCTTTGGTTCATGTTAGCCGACCCCACTTATGGGAATAAGGCTCTGATCAATTGATTGATATATGAAGAATATTAGGAGAATGCCAAAGTAATTTTACTGAGAGGACACACAGATTATAAGAACAGGGGCCCTTCCCCACCCAATCTTATTGTCTCCAGAATAGAATTGATATACACAGGCAACACATCAGTTCTATCCTTACGATGAGAGTAAGTTTAACTTCAAATAAAGAAAGATTAAACATTTTTAGCTACAACTCTCTCATCCAATAAAAATGCTAAATCAATCAATTCTGAAATGATATGGGTAAGTCAATAGATTAGTAACAAAGACATTTTGCATCATTACACTTGTAATACTCCGTATACACTTTGTTTTTTAATGAATGTGTTTAACTGAACATGTTAACAATGATTGCTATAAAAGTTCAGCAGTTTAACTCAATGAAGGACCTAGAGTTAGATTTGCTATTTTATGTTTAATAGATAAACTTGACGCAAAAAACGAACTGGAGAAGGCAGAAGCAACATGTGGATGCTTTGTCTTCCAAGGCATAAACTGTGTGCTGTTTTTTTTTAAAAAAAAAAGAAAAGAACTAGGATATATGGATACATGGGTTAATACTGCTAATACACACAGCATGAAACCCAACCCATTTGTCTCCACTGCATTCTCCACCACCAAAGGCTCATGAAAACATTTTTTAAAATTTTCATTGGGTTTCATAGTCTCCCTTTTCCATAACTAACTTTCCAAATTTAACATGGAGCAACTATAACTCTGTGTAAGATTGGCATTATTATGGTTTTGTAGCATCACTGCCATTTTTTGGTTATTACCTCTCTGAGTTGGTCATCGATCTAATCAACATAAAAACTACTCGTGCAGAAAAGAAGATGCTATATGCTATTGACTATATGAGGTTCACTTTTTGCTTGGACATAATTCATCTCAATTTGCCCCTTAGCTCACCTTTTCAGTTCACTAAACAAACTCCATATGAGGTTCCACAATAAAGGCTTAACACCATCACATTGATCTAAATAATCTATTTAAGTGAAGCACTTTCTCTTAGCCCAGAAAACACATCCGTTTCATGTTTGGCAGCAACTTGCAACCATAATCTTCAGTATCCAGCCATTCACAATGTCGCGTCCATGCACAATCCATAGGTTGCATTGTTCAGCAAACTTTAACATAAATAATGACCTAATTCCTCTCTACTAATCGTATGTGAAAATCAATCACCAAATTGTGGCGAATGATTGATCTAATCAAACAATAGCTGAGGTAGGCTAATTGAAGCAACAAGCTTAATTTTCAACATACGACCAAGTCCCCAATTTCCCATTATCACTAATCAGCTCTCATTATGAAACATCAACACCCACCCACATACCTAAACAAAACCATAAGCAACAAACTCGACTTCTAGCATACAAAATAAATTACCACAACCAATCATTTTTGTGTTTTCTTCTACTTCCCCACTTGGCCTCTCATTTTACATATTTACTTGGGGTTGTTTTAGGACCCATTGTCTCCTTGAGTTAAGGCTTTCAATGCCAAGTAGGTTTGCATTCATCATTGATGAGATGTGTTGTTCTGCTGATGCAGTATCTCAAACTCCAGGGAGAACACAATGTAAAAAGAGCTTACCTGGGTCTATTCCATCAGTGTTCGGAGCTCCATTTACAGGAGCCAAAATTGTGACATTCCGGATTGTCACATTCTTGCAGTCATAGGGATGTAGCGTCCAAAAAGGAGAATTACGTAAAGTAATATTAGTAATGACAATGTCACTCGACCACATGATCTGTACAAGAGGACCTCTAGTATGATTAAGGARCTTCTGCTTATACTTCTTCCACCATGTTTGTCCTTGGCCATCAATTGTACCATTGTTTCCTGTCAGCAGAAGAATATTTTTATCAGGTTCGTCCAGGTTATATTTTTTAGCCAGGGACATCAAAACGACAGTCAAGTTGTCACACAGACAATGAACCAAACTGGGATCCACAAATAGTCACATACTGAAACACATCCCTTCTATCCTAGGGTGCGAAAAGAGAATATAGATATCCATATTACTCTGTTCAATCCCCTTTTCTGATGAACTACACAATTACACATCAAAAGATAAACCCCCCAAATTGAGGTTCCAAAATGAAGATAAGTTACTTTTTGTAAAACACTTTCTCCGTTTCAAATTAGTTGTTTTGGTTCCTTTTTTGGAGTCAAACTTTAAAATGTTTGACCTTAAATTCTCATCAATATATTAGAACAGATATGGGCTTGGGATCAAATTGGATTCATTTTCATGTGTATTATAAAAAAAAAAAACTTTTTATTCTTATTTTTGCTAAGACATAATTTAAGATATTAATGGTCAAAGTTATGTCTTGAAGGCAGTGTAAAAAGAAGTGTAACAACTGTTAAGAAACGGAGGGGTTATTTTAATTAGACCCTTTTTAGTTATATACTTTTTTTCATGTAGCATCTTGTTAGATTCGTCTTTATATATAGCTTCTATATATCAATCAGTCAAAAATTGTGGCTAACAAACGAACGAAAAAAATGGAAGATGTAGATCAGATCCATAATTAACAGCAATTACAGAATAAATGGATCAAGCCCATGATAAGATACGCGTTATTATTAGTTACAAGCTTCCCTCCCGATTCCAGGAGATCTTGGGTTTGATTCTCATCCTCGCCCTTGTGGCTCTCTTAGCACCAAAAAAAAAAAGGTGTCTATGGAAATGTTACATGGCTCTTTACACTTAAAGATAACATAAAGTTCCTACTCATTGCTATGGACACTTAAAGATCTGTGGACAAAGATAACATAAAGTTCCTACTCAAATCCTTAAACGCTGCCAAATATCATAGGCAGCACAGTTATGGTCATGATGAAAGACCAGAACAGTTATCTTGTTAACCCCCGCAATTACAGCTAGTACAAACATTCAGCCAAAGGACAATTATTCAAAGCATAAATCCTTATAATTTCCCTATATACACTATTTATCTATAGCCAGTATTTATCCTTATAATTTCCCTGTATACACTGTACAAGACTATTCTCCTACAAGGATACTGAAATATCGAACTAATGTACATAATTCTTTAAATCTATCCTAAATTCCCAAGTAAGTTTGGGTACTTAATGTATACTCTAAGACACCCATTGCCGAATGAGCCTTGCACCTTATTATACCTTTGGGAAACGACTATAGAGGACGGTAATGATAATGAATACACGTGTAAGTTGTAAGGGAAGTTTCATGCTCATTGCCATAGTAACAAGTTACATCTTTGATCATGTGCTTTAGGCCACACATTTTTGTTCCCTCTCAATACCACCTCTGAAGAAATAATAAAAAGGAAATGGAGATAAATGTCACTGATTTGGTGTCCTTCATAACCATTAAACTTGAAGAGTACCGAGATTGGATTTATATAACTTATCTTGTATTCTCTCAAAATTCAACACCTCRCCTTCAAAAAAATTGTTTCTTCTATTYCCCCACTTKGCCCCTCATGTTATATAATGTAAAGGTTGGTTTTCTGCTTTTCTGTCCTACATTCATCTCTTTAACTTACATTACAACTACAATTATAATAGGAAAGTTTGATAAATCATTAACCTAAACAAAAACTCCATTCCATTACAAGGTAATTAATGGGAGAAAATAAAGGCAAGATATCACTCATAATGATTGGAAGGGAAGAAACCTCCCTTTTTAAAATTCAAGCACTCAGAAAAAAGAAAAATATTGCTTTGTGTGCATTAAGTACTAGGCATCCTTACCAGTGATCACAACGTTTCTGAGATTTTGACCATGAATCAAACTACCATTTCGGGAACCTGGATGCTCCCATCCATATCCATATGACGGCAATGGAGGCATTAATGGCCATTTCTTCTCATCCTATAAACCAAAATGAATTTTATAGTAAGAAATAGCTATTTATGAATAGAAAATAAAAAACAAACATAGTTATTTAACTCGATGAATTCCATTAAAAAAAAAAGAAAAAAAAATCACTAAGATGAGGTTCCATTACAAGTTTACATAGCACGTGACATTATCCTCCAAATTTCTACCAAGCTATTCAAAATACAAATAATAAGTGCCAATATGCACCATAAATACATATAAGGATTTAAGGAATATGTATGATGAAGATTAGTAGAATGCCACATAAAGATTACTGTTACAAGAACAGGGGTCTTTCCCACCCAATCCTGTTGTTTCCAGAACAGATATACAAAGGCGACCAATCAGGTCATCAATGAGAGTAAGTTTAACTTCAAATAAAGATACATTAAACATTTCTAGCTACAACTCTCTCATCCAGTTAAAATGCTAAATCAATCAATTCTGACATGATATGGGGCAAGTCAATAAATTAGTAACTTAGATATTTTGCATCATTGCACTTGTAATATATACTATCTTTTTGAATAATTGTGTCCAGAACAAACTCCACAGGGACATCCAAATTTAAGCTGAACAAATTCACGATGATTGCTATTAAAGTACCTAGAGTTAGTTTTGCTATTCATGTCTAATGGACTACCTCGATAAAAAAACAAAAACCAAACTGAAGAAGCCACATGTGGATGTTCTGTCTTCCTAGGCAAAAACCACGTGCTTTTCTCAGCAAATAACCAGGATATATGGGTTAGTACTGCTAACACACACAGCATTCAACCCAACCTCTTTGTCTCTAGTCTCTACTGCATTTTCCCCCACCAAAGCCTCAAGAAAACATTTTTTACTTTTTAATTGGGTTTCATATTCTCCCTTTCCCATAACTAAGTTTCCCATAACAGGCCGTTTCTATAACTCTTTGTGTAAGATTGGCGATATTTTGTCGATTACCTCTCTGAGTTGATCATCAATCTTTTCAACATAAAAACTACTCATGCAGAACAGAAGAACCCAACTTTTCAAAGAGTACTCGTATAGTTCAGAAAATGCTATATGGATAGGAGAAACTTGGTGCTTGGACATTATTCACTCTTTCAATCCACTTAACAAATCCCATATAAGGTTCCAGTCGTTCCACTATACAGGATTAACACCATCACATTGAACTTTGAAGCATCTAAGTAAGTGAAGCAATTTCTCTTAGAGGAGCAAACGCATCCGAATCATGTTGGCAGCAACTTGCACCCACAATCTTCAGTGTACAGCCATTAAAATGTTGCGTCCATGCACAATCCATGGGTTGCAATGTTCAGCAAACATTAACATAAACAATGACCTAATTCCTCTCTAATATTCTTATGTGGAAATCAATCAACAAATTGTGGTGAATGATCGATCTAATCAAACAGTAACCAAGTTCGGCTAATCAAAGCTACAATCTTAACTTTCAACATGTTTGTAAGCAACTTGCAACCATAATCTTCAGCATCGAGCCATAGGCTGAATTGTCCTCAATGTCGTGCCCATGCACGATCCATAAGCTGAATTGTTCAGCAAACATTTACATAAAAAATGACCCAATCCCTCTCTACTAAGATTAAGTGAAAATCAATCACCAAATTGTGGCAAAAAGTAGCCGATCTCAGCTAATCAAAGCAACAAGCTGAACTTTCAACACACAAACCAAGTCCCCAATTTCCCATTGTCACTAATCATCTCTCACTATGAAACATCAACACCCACCCACATACCTAAACAAAAGCATAATCAAAGCAACAAACTCGATTTCTAGCATACAATTTAAATTACCACAACCAATCATATCTCTGTTTGAACATCGAGCATCATAATTCAGACATAACAACAGCATTATCATCATCATCATTAAGGAAAGAAAAGAAAACCAAACTCACATCAACTCCAAGAATAACAGCATCTTCAGCAAGGTACAAAGTCATATGACTAGTCAAATTGAAAGGGCAAGTAAGCCAAACCCCAGGTGGCACATTGAGCTGAGCTCCACCTCTCTTACTCAACTTAGCAATGGTGGCAACAGCCCTCTCAAATGCAGCTGTGTTGTCGGTAACCCCATCCGCCACCGCCCCGAAATCGGTGATGTTGAAAGAAACCGGCCTCAAACTCGGCATTGGCCTCGTCGGAGCTCGCCGGAACTTCAGGAGGTTGTCAGCAATGTTGCGCTGCCATAAAAACACTGTTGCAAACCCCAAGATCCACAGCACTGTGAATAGGGTTTTGTGATTTGCCAAAATTGAAGGCACCCATCTTCTTAATTCCATCTTCTGGTGTTGAAAYATTGCCCTATAAAAAAACCCCAATTCAAAAGATTCAACCTTTTGATGTTCTAAGGTGGTTTTCTATCCCAATTTTAGCGGGAAGAAATTGCCATTGATGATGATCAGAAATAGGTATAACTTTTGCAAACCCCACTAAAAAAAGATTCAATCTTTTCAGATTTTCTTAGTGGGATTTTGACAAGAATGAAATTGGCATTGATGAGAATGAGGAAGATGATTTTAGTGGGGAGTATTGGGAAGGAGAGATGTCAGGAATCAAAATCAGGTGAGAATTGAAGGAAAGTTTCAATCTTTGTTGGAGTAATTGGGAAGGAATAGTGATGTAATCACAAGTGTAAGTAGTAAAATACTCAAACTTTAAGGTAGGATGTTCGTTTCTTTGTACACAAATCAAATAATTTGAGGAGGGTTTGGTTGAAGAGAGTTTGGTGTTAACCAACTTTGGAAGGATTTGAGATTGTGATGGTTTGATAATTTGATTGATGGATTGATGGTAGATTCTAATGATGATCTTAATGGTTAAACTACTCAATTAATTAATCAATCAATTAATTATTGGGGCGTTTGGTATGTTGTGTGGATAGGGATAAGGATAAAAGGTGGGAAAAAGATAAGGATTTTATAATTGGGTTAAGGATAAAATTAGTATTTTGATAAATAATAAAATTACTTTATTCGTTTTTTTTAGATGTCTCAGTTTGATAATTACATTATTCACAGGAAACATTTTGATCAAGTTTTGCGCTTTACACATAATGAAAAATATAGTCAAATGGGATCTCGTTAGATTCGTCTCGTTAAATAATATATTAATATCTAATTTTTTATAATTTTCATTAATCATAATTATAGTTATTAACTGTCAAAGTTATGAGACTTGACAAGTGTGTTTTGTTGACGGGGCATCTAAAAAAACGGAGGAAGTACTTTAATACCCTAACTAAATCTATAAATTATTTTCATTCCTTTGATTTCATTAAGGGCATATTTGTCATTTTATCCATTTAATCTTATCTCTATCCTAATACCACCCCTCTTAGGTATTATTTTGTAGAGATAACTACCTATTTTATCCATATCCTTATCCTCCTTCATTATGTCTATCCCTCTAAACAAACAATGGATTTCTCAAATACCCTACCCTTCTCCTTATCCCTATCATTATATCCTTTAAACAAACACGCACCCCCTACATTTATTTCATTTGTTTGATGTGTAAATCGGGAAAGTAAGGGAAATGAGCAAGTCTGCCCTGAAAAAAATAGTGAAGACATATCATGGTACGACACAATTTTTTTTTATTTTCATAATAAAACAAACGAGTGACCTAAAACATTAGATAAGACAATGAAAAAAAATGATATTAAATGAATATAAACATTTAATTGACACGCGAGTTCGACAAACATTATAAGATTAATACCATTTTAAAAAATATATTTAATGTTTAACGTCTCTAGAAGCCTTTCTACGTTATTATCATCATTATACTAAAAATAACACACGTCAATACATTTTTTTAATGAAGGAAACAGGGAGAAGAAATAAAGGGATCATTGTGGTACGAAAAAAGATTGAAAAAAAATGTTTTCTCAAAAACATAGTGTTGTATTTAGTTAAAAATAACTACTCTTCTTGAAAATTGATAGAGGAAGGGGTTTGGAATCGTCGCTTCAACTTCACTTTTGATAGATCCCAATGATCAGAGTTTTGAATCCCCATTAAATAAATATTGAAAATTGATACTCCGTACACCTAATTTAAAACGGATAAAGTATTTGAAATTTTAAATTTGTTATCCATGTTTTAGGTGCTTGTTTACTAGTAATAATAAGTAAAAATAAGTATGGAGTATAAGTGGATATCCTCTAATTCATTTCAATAATAGATCATTTTAGATATCCATCACATAACATGAATACAACTACCCACTTATGGATTTTGTCAAGTATTAGCCTACTAGCTATGTGATTTCTTAAACATGCCCAAACATAACATGATAATGCAGCTCCACTAAATATATTTTATCCATACAAACATAATAATGCATTCCATGGACAAAATATCCCTCGGGAATTTGCATGAATGTCTCAAAGGACAACATTTTTGTCGGTTAGAATTTTTTCTATTTTTAATGCTCGATCTCAAAACTTTGATTAAATAGCTTGAAACTCTTAACCACCTAAGGCAACTAACTGTAGTCGGTAGAAAATGATATAAACTTTATCAAGCACAATTTCGTACTTCTATGATCATTTGTAGATTACATCTGGTCTACGCAACTATGTAGTCATAGATTTAGAGCATGTTTTTATCGCATTTAGAGCATGGATTTTGTAGATTMTAATGATCTTAATTGTTAAACTACTAAATTAATTAATCAATTACTTGTAATTAATTAAACAACAACTCATCTGTTTGATAATATACTCCATGTAAGTCCACCCAATTAAAAAAAGAACGCTAAATGAAAACAGTGCACAACTCATTATGGAACGGAAGGGAAGGAACCGATTATACAACACAAATTTTTATTTTATTTTTAAAATAAAGCAAACGAGTGTCCTACTAACATTAGATAAGATAAATTTTAATGATCTTAATTGTTAAACTATTCAATTAATAAATCAATTAATCTATTAACTTTTTTTTGGGGAGGGGGGATTTGGTATATGTTGGCCCTGAGGTTTTGCCAAAAACCCATGTGGTGATATACTAAAATATTTAATTCCATATCGTGGGTCCGTGGCCTCATGTTTTTCTAAATTCCACGCCGTGGCCTTGAACTTCTATTTCTCCACATGGTGAGTGGTGACCTAACCACTTTAACCCACTCACCCAACCACAGACTAACCCTCACGCACTCACCCCTACATCATCCTAAAGCCAACCCGACCACCACCCCACCCCAGCTAACCATCACTCCACCGCCACTTAGGGCCGCGAAATCACAAACCCTAAAAAAATCCCAAATTGATTTCCCTAAAAAATCATCGTTGCGAAATTAAAAACCCCAACTTTCCCAAYTCGATTTGCAATGGTTGTTGCGAAGGTGGTTGCTTGCGAAATTGAGTGGTGGTTTAATTTGATTGTGGTTTGGGCGACTAGCAGCTGGTAGGTGGGGATAATCGATGGGTGAGGTTGGGTGGTGGCTTGGTGAGCTTCGGTGATGATTAAATTAGGTGATGAAGTGGGCTCGTGGATTTCAAAGGTGGGCGAGGTGGTTAAGGTTGGGTTACCCCAAATTAAGGCCAGGGCCACCACGTGGAAAACACAAATCTCAAGACCATGGTGTGGAATTTAAAAAAAMTCGAGGTCACGATGCGAAATTAAATAATTTAGCATGTCACTGTGTGGATTTTAGCAACTCGAGGCCACCAATATATAGAATTTATCGGAGGGTACATATTTATAATAAGGGAGATGATAGATTTGTGTTTAAATATGGGATTGAAACTGTAACTTTAAAACAATGTGGAATTGAAGCTACTACTTTAAAACCGAATCAACTTATTAATAGATTTGTAATAATCAACAATAACATTAATCTATAAACATGATCACATGAAAGAATGATATATCATATCTATATTCTCTACAATAAATATTGTGTATAGAAGGATAGATTGATATTTGCATATCTTTGACTTGGACTCTTATATCTTCTTTAATGGATTTGAAGGCCCAATGCTAGTAGGGTACATGGACTTTGAAAAAGGCAAATTATTATATATCATCTCCGCACCTAGCAATATACAACCCCTACTAATCTTTCACTCAATGTTTTGTTTTTGTTTTTTAATTATATTATCTTTATTTATAAAAAAACAAAATTTCCTTAATTTTTGTTGCCCACTACATTATCACGTGAGGGAGGGTTGTACAATATAGGCGTTGAAAAAAAAAATGCAGGTCCAATAAATTTATTTTTATGGCTTGAGGCCCAATATTTTTGTTTTTGATAGGCCCAATCAACCTATGAAAGACCCAACAATGTTTTTCTTAAAATAACTWGACAAAATAATTGATAAATCAATTTCATTTAATTTCGACTTTCTCAAGAAACAATTTATATTAGTTTGCAAATATACAAAGAAATCTAACAAGAACTTGCATGTTTTTTTATTCTTTAAGGAATACATATCTATTGTCATTGATTTTGATACAATGTCCTAGGAATAGTGCTTGTGGTTAAATGTTAATGGCTATTACTTATGTTTTAATTTTGTTAAATTACTTATATGATCATCATTTTATACTCGTTTATATTATATCTCACGTGAAAGTTGTGTTGAGAATCTCTAGAGTTGTAAAGGGTAAAGTTGTTGGAGTTGTGAAAGAGATGGTTTATATTATATATATTTTACTTTTATTTTTTTGCAAGTAAAATGATTTTAGCCATTGATTTGCAATTGAAGGATCCAGATTTGTTGAACTCCACCAACTCCACTAATTAATAACTCTAGAGATCACAACTGTTGTATTAAATTAAATCACTAATCTAGTAATCTTTATCAAAGTAGTTATGATTAATGAAGAATTGAACTTGAAGGAAACAAAAAATGGAATTATATCTTGATTATATCTTCTTCACCTTGTTCTTTAAACAACTAATTTAATGAAAAATAAGTGTGAGATCTGATGTGTGAACGAAAGAAAGTTATTATGAGACTACAAGGTCAAAAATGCGCGTATACGTGAAGTAATTAATTTTTAGGTATTTCCTTTTTATTTTAGGATAGAAATATTCTTTTTATTATTGTTTTTAGATCTAGATGTTATAGTGGTTAGTTATTTCCTTTTTTATTTTATGTTTTATATTAGTTATTTAATTTTTTTTAAAAAAAAATTGGATAAGATATATTCTTTTATTGTTGTTTTTAAATTTTGATGTTATTCAGTTTTTACATATTTCCATTTTTATTTTACTGTTTTATATTTTAGTTATTTAACTTTTTATTTTTTGGATAATATATATTCTTTTATTTACTGTTTTTATATTCGTAATGTCATTACTTGTTAGATATTTTCGTTTTATTTTAGTGTTTTTATATTTGGTTATTTTTTTTTTAAAATGGATAGATATATTCGTTTTATTATTGTTTTAGATCTAAATGTTATTAAGTTATTAAGATATTTCCAATTTATTTTTATGTTTTAATTTTGTTTATTTATTTATTCATTGTATATATTTATTATTTGGTGACTATCTTTGAGGGAAAAACGTCCGACAAAAGTTAACGACCAAACTGTGTTTGATTTATATATAAATAGAATAGTACGGAGTAAATAGATCTATTCTTTATTATTTTTTTTATTTAGATAGAATATCTGTTTAGGTTAGTTTTTAATAAATATTACTAGTATTTTTGCACGCGATGCGTGCATGTCAAACAACTAAACATTTATAGATTTTCGTATGTTTTTCTTATATAATAATTCAATGGTTTTAGTTGTTCATTGATCGTTAGTCAATAATGAATATGTTAAATAAATAAATATATATAAGGAAAAAAATCGTGCTTAATAATATAGATTGACGAATAATAAGTGAGACACATACTTAGTGACAAATTTTATAGTATAACTGGCGGTATAACAATAAATTCTCCATATTGGTCCACAATTATCGTATCACAATATCATCTGATTAGTGTAACTTTTAATATGAAATTCTAAGTTTTACTTTTTTTTCATTGTGTCAATCTTTCAAATTATTTGTCAATTGAATTCTTTTTATTTGTGTAACTTAGATTATGCAATGTTTCATTGTACACGTTTATTATGGTAAGAAAGAAAATAATTTTAACATTACTAATTAGTATTTAGTTGAAATTTCAAAGCAATGCCATTTTTAACTTGTCAACATTTATGACCAATTGAAAATTGAAAAGTAAAAGAGATGATTAAGTATTTTTTTTAAATCATTGAAATTAAATAATGAAGGATATGATAGTCATTCATAAGGATCATTAAGGGATGGTGGACATTTTTGTAGGGGGACACCCATCTTCCCCCCTTTACTTATATTATATGAGATTGACAGTTAGTTAGAAAAGATTTATTTTTTTCATTTTTTAATCTTTTAATATATCTAGTTATAGAAGATGGAAATTCGTAGGTTGAGTTGACAAAGATAGATATTCGATCGATATTGTGAGTATTTTAGAGGTTTGAATTTTTAAAAAATAATAAAAAGAAAAATCACTCATTAGAAGATTGTACACAATCCTACCATTCTTAGTAAACAGAAAATCTTTTTATTTTAAATACAGTTATATACGCAAGATTTAAATCAATTTTATCTTATTATTATAATTAATTAAAATTATTATCTTAATTATTATTAGATATATATCTTATGTTATCTTTTTAAGTATTTATTGGTGAGACTGATATCTTACCTAGTTTTTGTACTTATAACCAAGGCTATAAATTATTAATTGGTATTAGGGGAATATAATATTACAAGTATTTTATATTTTATTATTTTTGTTGTGTTGTTATTAATTTGCATACAAAGATTTTTATTTTGCAGTCGATATCCTATAGTCTATACAAGCAAATTAATTATGGCTAAGGATAGCGAGCATGATGATAAAACAAGTTTTTGGGTAATACCACATTTGCGATCATGGTGTTCCTTGGTGAAATTTTTTTTATTTGCTGTACACTGCTTATCATCCTCCTCCCACGATCCGATTTCATGTCGAATCTTCACGTGCACCGATTATAATTTCGCCGACAAAGGTGGAAATAATAATAATAATGCGGTGAAGGATTATTACGTCAACTTATACCCTATCGGTGAAGAATAAAGTACCGGTTAAGTTGGAGTCGCTGCACGTGTCGATAGAATCCGATAATCTGTGATCTCGTCGACCGATGTGAAATTGGTCTACAACCAGGAGAAATCGCACCAACCAACACTTTGCAGCTGAGCATGCCTTTTAATGATACTAGTGGCGATGTTTTAAGCACGAATGATGAAGTCGAGTTCCTCATCAATTTTGCGGGTCCGTTTTGGACTAAATCGGGCATATGTGTGATGATATCATGTGTTTGCGACACATTAGGGTTAGACTTGACATCATCAATTTCATTTTGGGGGATGATTAGTAGTCCAAAGAAGTGCTTTCAAATCTCACATTGCTGATAATTAATCTACCCTTGATGTTATTTACTAATTAACTAACTATTTTTTTAAAAAATCTCGTATGTTCATTGTTATTTTATATAATTTCTCGAGTTGAATTAAAAAAAATTAATTTAATAAAGAATTCTTCAATATTCATACATTGTTGAAACTTACACAAATTTACCGTAAATAGTGAAATATATGGCAAAACTTACCAAATTATGTAAACTTCATTCCAATCATCTCAAATAAAGAGCACAATCAATCAAAGCCTTAATTAGTTTCATAAATGGGGTTAGCTAATATGAAATCAAAAGTGAGTCATAGTCACAGTCATCTACATAGATTTTCCCCTCCACCACTTACGATTGAGTCTCATACTCTTGCAAATCATCTGCTTCATATCCTTTCTACTCTTTTCACCAAGTCATTTTTGGTCCCCTTTGTCTCATTTAAGATCTCTCTAACTTCCCATGTTTTCACCGGTGCCCTTAGGTCTTATTAGACAGTATTTAAAATTTTGGCTCGCGAGTAGCTCGAGTTGGCTCAAACTCGCTTGAATTAGCCTTAATTAGTTTCTCTTTTAATTTTTTTTAACAAGGAGTACAAGCTAAAGGTATAAGGAATGATTTTAAAAAGTTGATCTAATATTCATCAGAACTCATTTAATTCTATTCCAAACAAAGTTTCCAAATCATTTTTATTAGTATTTTTATTTATGAAGTTATATGCTAATCATATTTGTTTTTTTAATTGGCTCAAAATTGACTTAATTGATTGTTTTTTGGTGTAGTGTGTGGATCTGCGTACTATAGCTATTGGTTAAGGACTAGAGAGAATCTGAGTTCGATCGACGAACTTAAAATTTGAGAGAGAACTGAAACTCGTAACACCAATTACTTATATTTTTGTTTTATTTTAAAACTGATCATCGAATCCGAATTAACCCAAATAGGGCGACCGGGGGGTTGGGTACATAAAAAAAGGCCGAAAATCGGGCCAAAATTAGTAATGGACTTGGCAAAGCTAAGGCCCAATTATATATTTTCTACATGTAAAAATTTTGAATGGCTATTATTCATCTCAATAGCCAACTATGTAGATAAGCTAGTATGTATAACAAGCTTCAATTCCACCCCTCAAACTAATTAATGTTAGTTCTTGCATATTTTTGTGGGAATTAATTTTACCCATTAAAAAACAACAACCAAACATGGCTTTTGCTGTTGCTTCTTCAATTTCACTTTCATCAAACCTTCCAAAAATAAGGTGATTACCATTTTGAATGAGTTATTTTTTTTTCATATTTATTTTGAGAGACTTTCTTATAACAACATCATTCTACTAAACATTATCATCATATAATTCCATAATAATAATAATAATAATTTATTTGATTGAAAAACAGAGAATTTATTCCAGGGAAATTATGCCAAACTCAAGTGAAGAAATGCATGGTTGGAAAAAGTAGTAAGTTGAATGCAGCAAAAGGAGGAGGAGTTTCRACTGTTTGTGAGCCACTTCCTCCTGATAGGCCTTTGTGGTTCCCTGGCACCACACCTCCCCAGTGGTTGGATGGCAGGTAAACTTTACGAGTATTAGCCGACCCCACTTATGGGACTCTACGAGTATGGTTATGTACAATGATTTAATGTGTTACGTGCATTTTTTGTAWCTTAAATTCATCTTCATCATCAATGATATATGCTTGACTGCKTTGTAAATTTAATTATTGTTGTTTTGATTGTAGTCTTCCTGGTGACTTTGGGTTCGACCCGCTTGGATTAGGTATGTGTTGTTTATCCAGATCGTACGTACTACTTCCTCCGTTTTTTTGTTAGTTGTAACAAAAAATAGAAATTATGTCTCACAAATAAACGCGCCCCCACTTTGTTGTAACTAGAAAGAAGCGGAGAAAGTATTAGCATGATTATTGATTTCGGACTGACTACTAAGGGAGTATTGATMTGTTAAATGTTGTACTTATATCATTGGTAAATTCGATAGATCACTTGATGATATAATCAATATAAGATTTCTCGGAATAATCACTTTTGATTCATGTTAGCGGATCAGTGTAAGATTTTCAACAAACTATATATATATATATATATATATATGCAGGGTCAGACCCAGAGACACTAAGATGGTTTGCACAGGCAGAGCTAATGCACAGCAGGTGGGCAATGCTGGGAGTAGCAGGCATCCTGATCCCCGAATGGCTCGAATCCATAGGCTTAATGCAGGACTTCGATTGGTACACTGCTGGGTCGCGCGAGTACTTTGCAGACCCAATCACCCTATTTGTGGTGCAGATGGCCTTAATGGGGTGGGTTGAGGGTAGGAGGTGGGCAGACTATCTCAACCCTGGGTGTGTCGACATCGAGCCTAAGCATCCCCACAAGACAAACCCGAAGCCTGATGTTGGTTACCCCGGTGGCCTGTGGTTCGATTTCATGATGTGGGGGAGAGGTTCTCCTGAGCCTGTCATGGTTCTGAGAACCAAGGAGATCAAGAATGGGAGGCTTGCTATGCTGGCCTTTGTTGGCCTATGTTTCCAAGCTGTTTACACCGGCGAAGGCCCTCTGGAGAACCTTTCCAAGCACGTTGCTGATCCCGGTCATTACAATATATTCACGGTAATGCATCCTCATACAWTCATACTGATCGAATAGCTCGAATCACTTCATTCGACTCACACAGTCACACTGATATGATAATTGATATCAGTCTTCAGTTCTCACCCAATTTGAACTGTTTTCATTAACTTCTTGCAATGAGTTTCAGTGATAWGATTGATGAATACTGATTTCTAGTGTTCTATCAYTYAGTATACAAGTGATTAAATTTGCTGATCAATCTCGCGTATTAACTAAACATCATACTTCGTATCAAAACTCAGAGTCATTTCATCCTTTTCTTTACAGTAATTTTCTGTATAGTAGAAGAGGTAGAGTAGGAGCCATGTATATGTTGTTTTCAGAAATTATAATACAAGTATTTCTTTTGGTTGTTTGGTGCAGGCCTTCACATCGCACTGATTCGTACCATTGGCTTCGATCGAGGCCAGAGCAAGCGATGTCTGTTTGGAAGCAAAACTGTACAAACTAACCTGACAGTCCACTGATGCATCTGTATCAGCTTTCGCTATGATTTTTGTACTCGCAAATTTTGATGTTTTATAGTATACCAAGATTGGTACCATGAACGAAGTATATTATAAGTTTCAAATTCGTATACTTATAATAATAATCTGTGTATAGATTTTAATCTTAACATCATCTTTTCAAACTTGAAATAAGTCGAAGAATATTCATCTACTAAATTATACTGTATTAGCGTACGATTTAAGGGTCTAGCACTCTAGCTGCATTTGAAGAACCAAACACCCTGCCACTCGACTGTATCCAACATGGACTACACAAACACACAACACATGCACAAAATTACGCACATTTTTGGTGGAAAGAGCTTACAGCAGTCTAGTTGAAGCAATGGGCGTGACTGCGTGAGAAAAGCACACCCATTCGTAAAATACGGGTTAGGCTTGTCACGGCCTAATCTGGTCATACCATTCATAAGTCTGACACATCAACCAGGGTAAGGCGCGCTTGGGTTGAAAATTGAAAAGGTGCAGCCTGAGTCATTCGATGCACAGTCCAGACCGAGACCTGCAGATCACGACGAAACAGTCATTAGTCAATGCCGTGTTCAAATCGAGTCTGGACAGTAAACCTCTAACCTCATGGCAGTTATGAGGCAATGTAAATATGATTGGGGTAAATCACAATCTTCAAGCCTATATTTCCTGCTAAAATGTTGTCAACATGAATTTTGTTTAGCAGAAAGAAAAGATTTGTCTAATAAAAGGTGTTGTATCACAATCTCTCCTAAATTTCCTCTGAAATGTTAATCAATCTAAGGATTTTATCTCTATCTTCTTTTTTGTTAATCTATTCTTAGCAAATCACCCTTTAATGGCAGTAACTGAACATTTCTCAGACAATAGTCACAGAAACAGAAAAGAAACATGACACATTACAAAACTCAAATAACCCTTTTATCAATTAACATCAACCAAGAACAACAAAACTTCAATTTTTTCAACCATCCAAAAAAAAAAAAAAAAACAAAAAAAAAAGGAGAAATAATTCTGCTTCATAACATAGCAGAAAATCTCATCTTTCAATCTCCCTCATTTTCCTCTCTTTCTCTTTCACAGCAGCAAAGATACAACACCCCACCACAAAAAAAAAAAAAAAAAACTTAAATGTCAGCTGTTGTTTCTCCTCCTCCTCTATGCTCTCATTATCCTCCTCGTCAATGTCGATGACCGAGGCAGAGGTCTGTTGGCGTTCAAGAAATCGTTGTTGGACCGGAAGATTAGAGAGTTGGAGGCCTGATTCAGACCATGCAGGGACAAATGGAGAGGTGTATTCTGTAATAAAGATAAACTGTGATCATTCGTTTGCATGCAAAAGATGGTCTTTCGGGCGTAGTTGATGTAAATTCATTAGCACAGATAAGAAAATTGAAGACTCTCAGTCTTTCTAACAACTCATTTTCTGGTGCATGCCTCCTTCATATGTTGAGGGTTTGAGAGCATTATGTTAGTGATAACAGATTTCAGGGGATATTCTGCTGATTTTTTCGCCAACAAGCTTTACGGCGACTTTGGTTGTCAGATAATGAGTTTACAGGGAAATATACCTGAGTCTTTAGGTAAGATACAGGGTTTGACAGCACTTCATTTAGAAAAGAACATGTTTTCGGGGCTATACCGAGATTGCCCAGGGATCGTTAACGAGTTGAACATGTCGGGGAATCATTTGGAAGGGAAGTTCCGGTGAGCATGGAGAAGTTCGGGGTGAACGCGTCTAAGGACAATACAGCTCTCTGTGGGAAGGTGATAAACAAGGCGTGCAAGAACGATGAAGGAAAAAAGGTGTAATAAAATCTTACAATTGCAATAATGGTGGGGATTGTTGTTGTTATGTCATACTATTGATACTATCAACCATAAAGAAGCTAAGAATACAATCGATCACGAGGATGATATCGGCATGCTTACAAGGGACAGAGGAAATGTGGTGGAGGTACAGTGCAAGGGGGTTCCAGGATGGTCCTACTCCTAGCCTTAGTGGCGGAGCACTCGAGGAATGTTGGTGGAGTGGGGGAGTAGAAGTGTTAACAGCAGCAGCTCGAGAAAGTCGGGTACTGACTCGACGCATAAGAAGGGAGTGAGCATGGGAGTAAGAAAGGGTCTCAAGGGAACATGCAATGGGTGATCTAACTATGATAATTTCGACAAGGGTACGTTCGGTTTGGCTGATTTGATGAAAGCATCTGCTGAGTGGCTGGGGAACGGAGCTCTAGGATCGGCCTACAAGGCTGTCATGGCTACGGCGTGTCTGTTGTGGTGAAGAGGATAAGGACATGAATAGGTTGGGGAAGGATGAGTTTGATGGCGAGATCAGGAATTAGGGAAGCTTCGCATAAGAACATCTTGACGCCATTGGCTTACATTACCGAAAGGAGGAGAAGCTTTGGTTTCAGAGTACATTCCTAAAGGAGCCTGTTGTATGTCTTACATGGTGTGTATGATATAATGTATTCGTCTTTCGAAGCTTTTTCGAAATCGTATAAAATTATCACTAATCTAGTTTTACAGACAATTTTCTCTGACATAATAACTCCGGAATGTTAAAACCCAGATGATTAATCAATGAGAATTTGATGATTTGTTCTGATGTGTTTTCTACAGGCGACGAGGATCAGCCACGCAGAGCTCAACTGGGCAAACAGACTAAAGGTAGTTAAAGTGTGCAAGCGGGATGCGATACCTGTATGCCGCGCTTCCTGACTACGAGCTTCCACACGGGAACCTAAAGTCTAGCAACATTTTCCTGAACGGAAACTACGAACACTCCTTGCTGATTACGGCTTCTACAAAATGGTAACGCCTCACAGGGCGCAGGGAATGTTTGCTTTCAGAGCACCCGAATCCATTGACAGCCAGATAGTCTCTTCCAAGGAGACGTATACAGTCTTGGCATCGGTCATCTTGAATCTAACGGGAAATTTCCGTTCTCAAAATCTCAGTGCCGGGAAAGGAGGCACGAATGTCATCCAATGGTTCGATCAGCCATTGAGGATGACAAAAGAAGCAGAGTTCATAGACCCAGAAGTAGCATCCTCCGCGAATTCACTTGAACCTATGATACAACTCCTGCGGTTAGGGGCTATTTGTACCGAAACAGATCCTAGTCGGCGGCCTACTATGGAGCAAGCAATTAGAAGGATAGAGGAAATACAGGCTTAAAAAAAGGGCAAAGCCATTATGCTAGRAAGTGCCAAAATGTCATCACCATCACAAAATGCAAAATATTAAAGATTAAACTTTGATAAATTGAAACATTCATTCAGCACAATTCAAGCTCATCATGGAATTGGGGAGATTCAATTCAAACATGAAAGTTGACAGAAAAACGCGATAACATATGAAAGTTGACAGAAAAACGCGATACAATATCTCATGAGCAAAACCTCATCTGTTTTGGCTAGGTTTTTTTTTACCTTCTATTTTCCCTTTTCTGTAAGTTAGAATGTTTGTGAAATAGAGAAGTTCGAAAATGTAGAAAGATGTAGAAATATTACTGTTGTTTGTAATTTGTAGGAAAACATTGATAATTTTTCCGGTGCGTTAATTCATTTTTCCGAGCTTTTACATGAATCATCAAAGTAGAACCTAAGAAGGTAMGACTATGATGAAGACTTTAAAAAATTCGAAAACATGTTAGTAATGCAGATTGGACTGCACACATTGATAGAATGAAAAACGAACATAATATTATTAGTAGCATGTCCAACAATTTGCACACTGCATTAACAATAATATAACGTGTTATATTTTTATCGAACAGAAAACGCAGCCTTGTCCTCAGTTACATACTTTTGGTCACCGACATGCACGCRAATTACAACACYGGCAATACTACAATTTCGAACAATATCAACCTTCCAAAAGACTTATGTAGACTGTTACACAAGGCTAGTTCATATCCTAAGCAGGAGTTAGACAAGCTGTTTGCTTTCATCATCTTTTGGAAAGAACAATCAGAACTTTGTGCTTACCCATATATTCATGCAATTGCAATGAAAGGCATTTACGAGACGGAAAAATTGTGAGTGAGGAGGATTATTTATTGAAAACTCCTTTAACCAGCCCTTGCAATGAGCCACCCAAGCCTGCACCTACTGTTTCCGCCAAATACTGAGCCTGTGGAATATTCTAGTGTTAGGGTTCCTGCTCGATTCMGATAAAAATGAAGCAAAAACAAAAGATAACAAACCTCTTGCAAAGTTTTCTTTAAATCAAAGGCATCTCTGACTCTTGCATCCAAAAATACCCATGTGTCACGGAAATCTGAAACAAATTGCAGGTTACCAAGGCTTAGAAGGTAAGGAAATTGAGAATTTGAGATTAAGGCATACAACCTAAACAGCATACATGGTAAAATATGTACAGAGATTGGAATAAACATATACTCCGTATTTCTTTCCGACTTTAAATTAGTAGTTACTCTAAATCTGTAAAATAACCTCTAGTAATGCAAAATCAAGCACATGAGAAATTGGTCATCGGATGAACTACAGCCATTTAGTATTCAGAAGAGATATTTGGCTATGTAAWTAATTTGAGGTTCCTCTTTCCATACCTCTGAAGGTAAATTGGAAGTTATGCAACTACATAAAAAATAAGCCAGACCTTTCTGATAGTAACAAAAGCCAGTCATGCAAATAAAGTTAATCTAGATGGATGAATTTTTTCATTTAATAAAAACACCCATACACTATGCCCACAAGGAGCCTAGAACAAACTGGAGAATTATCGGTCAACATGTAAACCTCAGTTGTGGAGTATACTCACCCAGCACAGTACGCTTACAATACATCAAGATCAGAGGCATCATCACAACAGCATGCAGATCTCATCAACTAAGCAGCACGTTTGTTAAACTTGTAGGAATTAGCTGGTAGTGCTACCATCTAATTCAGACTCTATGATCAGTCACACGCTCAACAAAGGTTCCAAATAGGCAAATACAGTAATGCAAAGCATCTTAGAAGTTGATGTAAGCTACTGTACAATACTTCTTGTTTAAGGATAAAATCTGATATTTTATCATCATTAAAGGATAGTAGATGAACAATACGTAAATATATTCAACTTCACACAAAAAAGTGAAACCGACAATCAAACCAAGGTAAGAGGATCTTCTTGATAAATGCAAAGCAACATCAAACAATGCAGATGTGCTTCCCCGTGTTAGTACAATGCAATTATGCAATCTAGGAATGTGTGGTATCTAGGTCAAATACATGTTTACCAAGGAAATATATGCAATATACAGAGCTGCCATTTGATCCCGTTTTCATAATTCAAATTAAGAAAGGCATTCATAGCCTATCTAATCCTTTGAAGTAGAATAAAAATTTGATAACAGAATAAAGACCACCTTTGTGCATGCAGCATGCCTAGGTCTGCAAGTGATAAAAGAAGTATACCTGAATACTAAGAGCCTGCCATTTTGATATGTAAGGAGCCGCATTTCTAGTCGCATCCTTACAAGTTTTGAGATGCGCTGACTGGGAATTAAGTTTTCAGCTCGAGTGTGACTCAATATATCGATAAGTCTTTCCAAACTTTCATCCATGAAATACTGCAAGGCAAAAGAATCAAAAAAAAATTCTCAAAAGAGTGAGTGCACAAAATAAATCTGGCATTAAATCCTCACAAACACTGAGCAATTGACCTTTTCGCATCATAGGTCCGATTGGTAGGGTGTAAAACATATTCATATAAAATGATTTTCTGGAAACTGATAACAATGGAAATACAATTGCAAAATTAGTTTTCCATTGTTTGGTTGCATGTAAGGAAAAATGATGGGAAAAAGAAAATGAACGGGGAAGTAAGGAGATAGCGGGGGAGTGTACAAGAGAGATAATGGTGTTGAGATTAAATATTATACCAGCTAACATGCATCATCAAGAAAACTTGATGACGTTGAAGTAACATCAACCTTAGATCATCAATTATCAAATGGTAATCGATTTCAATGCTAAATGCCAACCTGAAAGCATATATAGTGACGTACTCAAACATTCTCAATCTTGCACACAAGCAATGCAATGTTTTATGGCGTAGCCTCATTCATAGAATCACCAATGCACATATCAACAAACATATGCCACAAAACAAAATTTCTAAAAAACAAAAGAGAGACAATACCTCAACAAGTGCAGCTTCTTTCTAGGGAAAGATCCAACATAGAAGGAGAGACACCAACTTCTCGCACCCGCCATCATTGCCGCGCTCGCTCCATCCAGTCTTTCCTGGTACACAAACATAACACTAATCATTCAATCTCAGCAATGTAGCTCAATTGGTTTAAAAACAGATTTTCAATCCTTATTCCTTGTCAAAGTTAATGCTAGTATTTCAACAAACTCCAACTGCTTTTCTGATAAAACTAATTCGGCACAAACTTAAGTATTGTGAATTATCCAAAATCAAACCTTGATTTATCCAAAAATCAAAATCAAAACTTGATTTGCGCACTTAAAGAGGTGAAGAACACAGTAATTCATCTAGCATTATCACAATGTCAGAGATTTGTGCAAAAACACTCAAATTAAAGGCTAACAAATTCAATGTAGTTCACTGAAACAACCCTCAAAACACAATTTCAAAATGAAATTCATCAAAACTGCAATGCTACAAAAAATCCACAACAAAAAAAAAAACAAATTGGGCGCAAAATAAGAAACATGCATACACATGACGCAAGAAGCGTGAAGAACAAGAGCTTGCTCATCCTCGTACCCTTAGTAGGACGCCTAGTGGGAGCTTCTTCAGACGACGACGTATTTGCGAAGAGGATGATCGAGAAATTAGGGTTTGCGATTGATTGTGCGAGGAATTAGGGTTAGGGTTAGAAAAGATTGATCAGAGTAGTAAATCGAATTGAAGAAGAAAACGAATGTTGAGAAGAGAATTGGAAGAAATTCTGGGAATTTGATTGCTTGTGATTGATCGCATTGAGATTCGAAGAGTCGTTTGCAGATGATCGATACATTTTGAGGAATGATTGAATGAAAATTTGCAGAAATTTCGAATTCGAATTCGAAGAAGAAGAAGTGTTGTTGTTGTTTTTGCGACGATGCGAGGAAGAATGAATGCAGAAGAGAAGAGGAGAGTTTTGGGGGGTTTTGGACACGTGTACTTAGTCTTCGCCTGCCACGTGTTCGATCATGAACTTAGCTTCTTAACCGAAGTTATTTGCTAATCTAACTCAGCTAAACTTGTGTTAATGACCATTTAACCGAGGTTTGGGGATCGAGTCTTGAAATGGAAAGAATTTAAGCGTGTTGTTTATCGAAGTGTCTATGCAAATTCTTGCGGGAGATTAGTCTGCTCGTTAAAGGTGGTGAGAACTCATTGTAGTTTGTTCTAAAAAAAATATACCTTCTCATTATTATTTTTACTGGATGTTATAATTTTTTTCCACGAATTCTAAGAAATCAACAAAAATAAATAAATTATACGAAGTAACAACTAATTCCAAACTTCTTTTTAGGAAAGTGTGGCACCTAATAAAATGGAGATGTACATTTTTGTTATGTGGAAGGGGAGAATTATCGGTGTCTCTTGCAAAATTACTCAGCTATCTTCAATGATTCGATTCCAAATACTTGAAAATTGCGATAGACCACGACATATTCTTATAAGTTATAACCATGTAGTCTAGATCATGTCAGAGTGGCTAATCTATGTCTTGTATTATAAGAATGAACCATTGTCTGAACGCTTGGTTATAAGAATGTACCATAGTTTATTATGCGTAATTTTCATGCATTTGGACAATGGTGTTTTCATGCATTTGGACAATAGTGTAAGCGTTAAATTCTTTTTTCTTTTGACGGGAGCGTTAAATACAAATTATTAATCTAGGTTTCATGAATATTTCAATTTAATCGTTTTAATCATCATAAGTTCGTAACCATATCTAATATAGATATTTTAAAAATACCGAATAAAAAAATTGGGGTGCGGAAATAAATTTTTGGAGTCAAAATAAAGTTATATTAACAGTAGTGTATGATTTGAGAATTCCCCTTTTAATTTCATCCATTAACTCCAAACTTAATTCAATTGTTGTCAGAAATTCCAATTTACAAACAATTTTCATCTGAAATTGTTCCAAATACTCAAAAGTTTCAATCTTTGTCTCAATCATACCACCATTTTCAGCGCTCAATCATCTTGTTTTTGCCCCTCAAATACAAGACTGGACTTTCAACCGCCAAAATACACCTGTTTTTTCTTCTGGGTAATTGTTTTTCTTTCGAATTTCTTTTATGTGTTTGAGATTTTGGCCAATTTGTTGCATTCTCTTAATTTCTGCTTATGTTGCAGTTT